>RJWT010012830.1:0-22160 GCA_004365215.1 Cuniculus paca
CATTTGCTTTATCACATATGTATTTATTAATCTATCTTTTTTTTAAATGTATTTCAGAGTAAGTTGCAGGCATTGGTACACTTCGTACTTGAATGCTTTAGCATGCATATCATTAACTAGACTTTAATTTTTTTTATTGTTCTTAAATGTTACATAAAGTGGTATGTGAATGTAGTTTGTTAAATTCTATAACCTGTTTAACCCACACTCCTGTCAATATGTGAAGCATATGATCCTAGAAAGTTCCCTTATGTTCCTTCCCAGTCAGTTCCTTTCCTATTTCCCAAAGGAGGCAACCCACTGTTCTGATTTTTTGTTTTTTCATAGACTGATTTTGTCTATTCTGGGACTTCATGTATAAATGGAAGTATAGAGAAGTACTCCATTATATAAGTCATCTTTCACTCCACATTTTGAAACGTATTCATCATGTTGTGTGATCAATGAATTTCCCTTTTCATTCTTTTAATTGATAAGTAGTATTCAGCAGTATAGGCTGCCTTCCCATTCTAGTGTTGGTGGAAACCCCAGACTGTTCCCAAGGTTTTTATCCCTTGTTCTATAACTCTGATGAATTGCATTTATTAACTTTGGGATGTTAAATCACCCTCCTATTCCTGGAATAAATTCCTCTTGATCACAATGTGTTATTCTTTTTATATATTGCTAGAAATTGTATCTCTTAAAAGCATCAATATGTAGGAGGGTTCTTTCTTTTTATAAACTCTTAAGAATCTCTACTTTTTATAAAAATTGTTTGTTTCATTTACATTTAGTACAATTATCAAATAGCTTTCAGTTTTTCATTTTGCTACTTGTTTTCCCACTTTTTTTTTTTTTTCCTGCAACACTGGGGATCAAACTCACAACCTTGCACTTGCCAAGCAGGCCCTTAGGCCACTGAGCTAAATCCCCAGCCCTGTTTTTCTGTTTGTTTCACTTTTTCCTCTGTTCCTCCTCTTCTGTCTTCTTTGAAGTTAACTGACTGTTTTTTAGAATTTCACTTTAATTTCTCTGTTGGCTTTTTAGCTGCAGTTCTTTGTGTTATTGCTCTTGTATGTATGGTTGATATCTATACATGCTGTAAATCCTATAGAATATAATTTTTGCTTTAAACCGGGTGAATGTTAAAGGTTTATAGAAGAAGTCTCTTGTATTTGCCCACGTATTTACCATTTCTGTTGTTTATTTGTCCCTGAATACCTAAATTTCTATCTGATATCATCTGCCTTCAATTCTGATAGTGTATTTGCTGCTGCTGAATTTGCTTAGTTTTCATTTTTCTGAAAATATTTTTACTGAAAATATTTTTACTTTACTTTTTTTCCCCTTTTCTTATCGTGGGTTTTCTGGATATGGAATTCTGGATGGTGGTGGTGGTTTTCTTTTTCTTCTTTTTCCAGTATTTTATTTTTTCCCAGTATTTTAAAGATTCAAGTCCATGTTTTTGGCCTCCTTTATTTTCTGGTAAGAAGTCACCGTCCTTTGTATTTTCATTAATGGCCTGCATGATGTTCCTTTGTTTGGAGGCTGCCTTTATATTTAGTGTTAAACAATTTGTTGTATCTTGGAGTGGTTTTTCTTTGTTCTGCTTAGGACTTGCCAGGTTTTTTCAATCCGTAAATGTACATCTTTTACCAAATTTGAAGATTTTTCACTTGTTACTTCTTCAAAACTTTTTCCAGTGCCACTCATTCCGTCCATTCCTCCTTAGATTCCAATTACCTATATGCTAAGATCTCAATATTGTCCTACAGATCACAAATCTGTGGAGTTTTGTTTCAGTGTTTTGTTTTTTTTTTAACAGTTTGTTTCTCTAAAATCTCTGTATATTCATTAATTTTGAGCATGTTTTTGTCAGATAGACCCATGACCATGCTATAACTGCTTTAAAAACCCTGTGGGCTTATTCCAAATTGTCTTGGGATATGTCTTCACTGATCATCATGTTTTTCTCTAGAGTATCATAAGCTTTTTCTGTTGTATATCTGGTACCTGAGATTGAAGCCTGGCTATTGTGAATGATTTGTTGTCCTGGTTACTTTTCTGTCATTGCTGGGACAAAACACCTGACACCCAAAGTGAAGCAAGGAAAGGTTTATTTAGCTTACAGTTTCTGGAGATTTCAGTCCATAATCAACTGGCTCCACAGCCGGGTGGCACGGGGCATTGAGGCAACACTTCAAGGCAGCAGCCTGAGCAAAAGGGAAAAAAGAGAAACAAGCCTCTTCTCTTCCCTTATATTGTACACAGGCCAACCCCCCTTTAGGGAGGGGTATAACTCTCACAAAATCTCCATGCCAGCTTTTGCACAGGATGAGGATATTTACAAAGAAAGAACCCTGGCTCCCTGCTGAGTCTCTCAGTTAAACTTCTCTAGTTGACACAATGTATCAACTACAACATTTGTTGTAGGAGCTCTGGATTCTTTTTTATTCTTCCAAGAGTATTGATTTTTATTTTCTTGTTTTGTTTTAGCAGGCAGTTAAATTGGCCAGACAGGGATTCCAAACTGTTTTTCTTGCAGTGAACAGCAGCTGAAATCTCTCTTCACTTTTGGCCTTACATGGGCTGCTGGGGTTTAGCCTCAAGTATGTGTCTCATGAGTCAGGCACAGATTTGGACAGAGTTGATGTGTAGAATTTGTAGATGTCCCTCTGTGTGAAGTTCGTGTTAGGTAGGGGATTCCTTTTCACTTTTTAGCTAATGTTTGCTCTTCTTATGTCCTTTAATTTTCTAGGCAGAAAAATTACAGGTTTTCATTTAGCTTTTTAGTTGCCCGAGAGTACTACCTTGGGACAAGACCAATAAAGAGGGTGATGAACATACCCACTTTCCTTCTTCCACATGTTGGTTCTCCTTGAGGTTCTTCCTTTTCAATCCAGTTCCAGTGCTATCAGATCATTGCTTTTAATGTTTTGTCCTGAGTTCATAATTGTTATCTATAGAATTGGTCTTGCTATTTCTGGAAATTCCTAGTGAATGTAAAGATCAATTTAAGTTTGTTTGTTTGTTTGTTTTGCTTCCCCTAAAGAAGCTGTAGTTTTTAATGTATTGATAGACATACATACAAAAGAGGAAACAAATGAATCCAGCCCCTGTGATTATAGTGAGTAGAGCTTTATTAAGTTTCTTAACTGTAGTAGTCTGTGTGTTATTAAGACTCTTTGAATGCCTATAATCTCAGCATTCGGAGGACTGAGATAGGATCACTAAAGTCTGAGGCCAGCCTGGGCTACTGCATACAGTGAGTTTAAGGCCAACCTGAGCTACATATTGAAATCTTGTCTCTCCAAATAAAATAAAAGATTCATGGAAGGGAGAGGGGTATAACTCAGTGGTAAAATGCTTCCATAATATGGGAGGCCCAGGTTCCATCCCCAGAATTCCCCCACAACACACAAAGGTATTGATGCAGAAACTCAGGTAGGTAGCTGAAATAGCAGTACCATGAATTCATTGTTATCCTTATCTTGAAATTACGATTAATGGTGAATTTTTAGTACACCAAATTGACTCAGTATAGTCTTTTTAAAATTATTTATGATACTTGAGTTGCCAATAAAGACGTTTAGTTCAAACACAGTATTTTGATCATGTTGATAACTTTTAGTTGCTGTATTTATAGCCAGAGAGGAGTTAGTAAATTTTGTCTTAAAAAAAAGACAAAAGTCAAAAAGTTGAAGGTAGATCCTAAAGGGTTCATGGGTAGATATTTGAGGTGTAGTGGGAAAAAAAAGATGAATGTTTAAATTTAAAAAAAATTTATTACACTAAAAGACACATCACCATTAATCCCCTTCTATATGAACACACTTATCCCATCATCCTTGCCACTTTCTGAAGCAGTTCTGGAAGTTTTCTTTTGTGTATAACTTTAGTTGCACCATCCTAGCTGCCTCAATGTCCTAAACTGACTCAAAACATTTCCCTGTATTAGTCATGTTGACTTCGGAGAAGAACAAGAAATCAAATGGTGCCAGATCTGGTGAATATGGTAGATAAGAACATACTGTAATGTTTTTATGAGCCTACTTTTTCATTGGATGACAGTGGGCAGTGGCATTTACCACACTTTTAATCTTATAAAGACATGAAAGAGAACTTCCAGAACTTCTCCAGAAAGTAGCAAAAACAATGGGATAAGAGTGCTCAATGCGAGCGGGAGTCTTTTGAGTGGGATGAATGACAAAGTGTCTTTTACTACAATAAATTTTTAAAAATTTTTGTTGTATATTTTGATCACACATCATAGTCTAAAATACGTCCTGACTCCTTTGGTAAGAACTGGTGTCCATGAAAGAAATGGACTGACCTGTCCTTAACTGTAAATGTCTGCATGGTCTTGATAGCTTTCACAGAAATTTTGCCTGTGGTAACAGTATATAAGGATAGTCATGAGAATAAGAAAATGTTCTTAGCTGAAAGAAACAGGGGTGCACAAAGAAAACAATAAACATCTTGAGAATCAGTCCTCTTTTATATTCTCTTTTTTGTTTTTTTTTTGGAGACAAGGTCTCCCTAAGTTGCCCAGGCTGGGTTCAGACTTGTAGTCTTTCTGCCTTAGCCTCCCAGAGTGCTGGGATTACAGGTGTATGCAGCGCCATTGCCCCAGCCTGATAGTTCTTTTTGAAGGGAGTTTCTGAGTCTTTTTGCTCCCGTTCCCTATAAATATGTGATCTTTACACTTAATCTCAACCTTTTGAGGGAGTTTTGACACTGTAATTAGCTTAATTTAGTAACACTTTTCACTTCCTTTAATGCTTTTCATGTCAAAATGGGTTTGTTTGTTTTTTTAAGGTTATGTTTATCAAAAAAATTAAGATTATGTTTAGTAGTTGAGACTTTTAAGACTACTTTGGTTATCTTAAATATCTTTATTTAATAACCACGACTGCCCTAGAAAGCCCCAAAATTGCCAAAACTACAGTAGAACAACATGAATCACTCTCAGTGGG
Organism: Cuniculus paca; assembly: GCA_004365215.1. NCBI lineage: Eukaryota > Metazoa > Chordata > Mammalia > Rodentia > Cuniculidae > Cuniculus > Cuniculus paca. The sequence continues at coordinate 4,959 of RJWT010012830.1, forward strand.
ACTCTTGTGGATATTGTTGACTGACCAAGCTGGAAAGTGTTTGAGGACTTGTTGCATGTGCAGTGTGTAACATGAAATATGCTTTCTTGCCTGTGTTTTTCTATTTCTTGCCCCTCGCCTCCCCCAATGTGTAGGAGGCCCTCTTCATTGCTCGCTTTAGTCCTCCGAGCTGTGGCATTCAAGTGAACAAGCTGTGGTACAAGCCTGTGGAACAGTTCATCTTACCAGAGGTACGTGGTGCAGCCCGTCAGAGGAGGGCTGGGTGCTGGCCAGGCGGGGAGAGGAGGGAAGCAGCTACAGATGTGCTGAAATATTGCACTTGCCTTTATGCCTCCAGAGAACTTCACTGTCCCTCAGAGGTTTTGACTCCGTGTTTTGAAACTGTTCGTGTCACTGTGGAGTAGAGAACTGTGTGACAGTTTCAGTGAGAAAGGATAATACTAGATACTGATTGACAGACCAGGCACAAACCATTTGGTAAATCACATGGTTTCTTTATCTAAAAAATGAAAAAAAGTCAGTCTAGACAGGAGAAAGGTCCCATTTCTAAGTTAAATAAAACTTCTCTAAAGGGTGAACAGCTTGGTTGTGGCCTGTAAACACGTCCGTCACCTTCCAGGCCTGTCTCTCCTGTCTTGCGTAGGTACGCAGTGGAGATCACCTCAGCTGGTTAGTGCCCCCATTGGTCCTGCAGTGACACTGCAGTGTGGTTATAGAGCATGACAGAAGCGGGCTTGAACAGATGATTCATCCATCTGCTTCAATCCCCGCAGCCTGTTTTAGTCTAGTCTGAGTACATTCCTGAACTTGGTGCTTTGGAACCTCGAGTGTCTTAGACATCTCTGGGATTTACTTTAGATCAGCCGAGTTGAGATTTGGAAATTAGTCCATTACCTAACCTCAGTCTCATGCAACAACAGAACTGCATTTTACATCTGTGTTTTTAGATCTATATTGTATAGATTTTAGAGTACAAAGTGTTAAAACTAATGTGCTAATTCTGTAAATGTCAGAGGGATTTCTCTTTTACCTACATATGAACTTTCATTTAAAAACATCTTTAGTCAGGCGTGGTGGCACACCCCTGTAATTCCAGCACTTGGGAGGCTGAAACAGGAGGATCACCGTGAGTTCGACGCTAGCCTGGGATACGTAGTGAGTTGAAGGTCAACATAACCACATAGCGAGAACCTGTCTTTAAAAAAAAAAAATTAAAAATTAAAACATCTTTAATAAAAGCAGAACTAAGACACACTGGAGAAAAACTGAAAATGTGCGTAAGCTAACGGAAAACCACTAAGATCAAAATCCCGTAACTCAGGTATAATTACATTTAACATTGGCTTCTATGCATAGAGTTGCTAGGATTATCTTGTTTTTTCTGTTTTATAATTTACTTTCTTTAACATCATTTTTATACAAATATTTTTCACTATTGTAATGGCTCTATAGGATTACATTGTATGGAAATACTATCACTTAACTCTGTCTTTGGATAGTGATATAGTTCCAATTTTTTAGTGTTAGAAAGATGATAGTGAACATCATTACACCTCTTGATTTGTGTATGTAACTGTTTAGGATGAATTGTTTTATCAGAGGGTATGTGCATTTTTTAAGGTATATGATTCCTTAAGCACCTGCCTAGCAAGCACAAGGTTGTGAGTTCGATCCCTAGTATCAAAAAAAAAGAAAAGAAAAAAACTGTGGACATAAGGTATATGATTCCTTCCTAAATGGAATTTCAGTGATTTGATTAGTCACTAGCATTATATGAGAATGCCTGTTTCCTACATCCTTTTTCAGTGCAATAACTGCTGTCAGGGTTATCTTTTAATTAAGAGTAGTGACTCAACCAAGTAGTAAGGGCCAAGCGTTTGGTCTCAGTTTTTGGCAGAAGCTTTGCTTGCGTTTGATCATACATTTACTGAGAAAATACTTAATTGAGAATTTACTGTGTGTCAAGCTGGGACCATATCAGAACACCATAGGAGCCAGGCATGGTGATGAACAGCTATAATCCCTGTTCTCCAGGAGCCTGAGGCAGGAGGATTACAAATTGGAGCCCAGCCTGGGCAACTTAGCAAGACCCCATTTCAAAATAAAATTTAAAAGAAGGGCTGGTGATACAGCTCAGTAAAAAAACCCTGGGTTCAATCCCCAGTCAAAGACCAAAACAAAACAAAAGATTAAAAAATGCCTGCCCTTCAATGCTACTTTATGCACTAGTGGGAGAGAAGAACTAACGCTAGTATTGTCTCACATACTGTGGGTGAGGCACTGCTCTAAGCATTTGCCTCTGTTAACAAATTGGTAAGCAAGCTCCTTTGGGGCTGGAGCCAGTCAGCAGTGAGAGTCGTCCTTGTCTGCTAAGGACCAGCGTGGGCAGACTCTAACCCCAATGTGTGTGATTCCTGCAGGGAGAGTAACCTTCGCAGGAGACGAGGAGCGCTGGCACTGTGCTGGGTGCTGTCCAGAAAGATCTGGAGCCTCATGGAGAGTTGATTCTTAGGAAGCTCAGTCTCAGCAGGAGAGAGGAGATGATGCCCTGGGAGTGAGCAGGGGTGTGAGGGCTCCTGTGGGCCAGCATGGCAGAGTTTGAATCCTTGCTTTTGCCACTTAACAACTGCGTGACACGACGTGTTGCCCTCACTGCATCTCTTTCCTGTTCTGTAGGGAAGTGCTGCGCTACACAGTTCTGAGGGTGGTTCTCTGGGTAGATAGATGGCGTGACACGTGCAGACTGCTTGGAACATGCTGCTGGGTGGCCATGACGTGCTGTCTGCTGTCATTACTGCTGCTGTTTCTCATGGGGACTTGGGGTCTTGTTCTCTAAGAGCAGGGTTTCTTCACCCTCCCTAAATTCCCTTCTAGGAGATACTTTCAGTTACAGCTGGCTGGGGGACAATAGTGGCATCTGTGGGCGGAGGTATGGGGATGATGGTCACCATCCTGCAGTGCACAGGAAAGGGTGACCCAGCCCAGATGTCTTTAATGCTGAGGTTACAAAACTATCCCTGAGGAAGGAGTCACATGGTGTAGGACAAAGAATAGGAAAGTGTACTTTAATGCTTCAGCTAGCCATGGTTTACAGAGTCTACCCTTTGTTTAGTTGATCTGTATGTTGTATTTCCTTAGAATGTCCTTACTCTTAGGACCTACATGTTGCAGTGCTAAAGGTACGCTGTCACGGTGCCTGCATTGTACTGTAGTACTTTGACCTGAAAGCAACAGGAAAGATGTGGATATCAAGCACCCAAGTGGAGCAAAATGTGAGCAGTTAGTGAGGCCAGGTGATTTGGATGGTGATTTCAGCATTTTTAGGTTTGTAGTTTTTTGTGGTAAGACTGAAGTTGGGGGAGAGAGGTTAACTGTCCACGCTGGTGTTTAGGGTGGCGTATCCAGTAGTGGATGCTAGTTGCGGGGGGAGCTCAACCGCAGCCACGAGGGGAAGGCCTTTAATGACCTACCCCTGAGAGTATCATTTCCCTTCAGACTTTAAGATAAATATGCTTGGTTATTCGTTAATTTTTTAATAAAAACAAAAATTGTAAAAATGCGTACCTGAGATGTGATTTTTTTTCCTTTTTTTTTTGTATTTTCAAAATGCTCTGCAATAAATACATTAGCTTTATAAAAAGAAAAAATAAACTTAAAAATTTTTAAATGTTCTTTCCTATTATACAAAGTCCTATTTTTGTTGAAAATGTGTTTATGGCACATAGATGCTCTTTTGCTACACCGCACCTGATGGGACTTACTAGCCTAGAAAAACGACTGTGAGGTTTGCTGCCCATGGGGCGCCGGGCGTGGCAAACTGGAGGAGAGCTGTGGGCTTGTTCTGTCTGTGTGTGGAAGTCGGTGATGAGCTCATCATCTGCGCTAGTTGGTGCCCAGAGTAACAGCAGTGAGGCTTGTCATGTGAGCAGATCTTTTGTAATGTTTGCATTGTGCGGCTCACTGAAGCATAAATCTCAGCAGGGGTCACACGTTTCAATGAAGACTGCTGTGTTTCTCTTAAAATAATTGTTTCTGTAATCTTATATTTTCCTTAATAGTGCAGTTGAAACCTAAAACTAATTTCAAAAAAGCAGACTATTTTTGTTCAGCTAAATCACTAGAGGCATTATGAGTATTGTGGACACATATACTTCCTTTTTATGAAAGTTGAGCTTATTAGACGTCATTTCTCCAATCCACAAGAAGTTGTTAATGTTTTATACACACAAATGTACTTATATATTGAAGCTACTCTTAGTTTGGCTGAGAAATTAGAAGCATGATGCAAATGGACTGGGGATGTCGCTCAGTGGCGTAGTAAGGAAGACACATGACACAAAACACATGGAACAGGTTGCAGTTAGCTTATACATGTTGCAGATAATGTGTTATATTTCGTTTTCCCAGCCTGTCCCATACTGGTTTTTTTCCTAACTTATATTCTGATTTCACAATTCTGGCATAGAATTGCCATCAGTAAGTTGATTTGCATCTGAAGAGGTTCTTTGCTTTGTGATACCTTCCATGAGAGACTGGAAGGTAGGCTTGTGAGAGAAATGGTGAGGAACGAGTCCCTTCCTCTGTGACTGGAGCAGCAGCAACAAAGGAGAAGGGTGGGTACTGCTCCTGCCCTGCATGATAACAGCACCAAGTGGGTTAGAGTGGCTCAGGCAGCAAATCAAGGCCACTGGGGATGACGGTGGGTTTTTTTGGTAGTTACTTTATTTAGTGAATAATGCTGACCATTGTATCATGGCTCAGCCACAAACAAAATGGAGTGGCTGCCAAGAAGGAGCCACTGGGGAGCAACAGGTCAGATGCCAAATGTCAGTTGAGTGAATGAATGAGACAGAATTACTTGTTTTGTCATCAGATTCTCCAGATTTGTAGTTTCAAGGTGAATTTTTATTTGGTCACTATAGTGTTTACTTTTGGTATGGTTCATTATCTGTGTGTGTTTTTTGTTTGTTTTTTGAGACAAGGCTCCAGTAGGTCCAATCTGAGTTTTGTAACTCAAGAGTATCGTGTGTGTGTGTGTGTGTGTGTGTGTGTGTGTGTGTGTGACAGAGACAGGGTCTCGCTATACAGTTCAGGCTGGCCTTGAGCTCACTTTGTAGCCCAGGCTGGCCTCAAGTTCACTGCAGTCCTCCTGCCTGCCTCAGCCTCCCGAGTGCTGGGATTACAGGTGTGCACCACCACACCCGGCTCTCACTATGTAACCTAGGCTGGCTGTGAAGACATGGAGGTCCTCCCACTTAAGTATTCTGCAAGGGTGAAGCAGGAAGGTTGCAAGTTCAAGCAGTTTTAGCCTGGATAATTTACAGACTTTGCAAGACCCAGTCTTAAAAAAAAGTCACTAGTGTTGAAATTGTAGTCCCTTGGTTTTCTTTGCTCCCCCTTCTCAGGCCATTTCTCCCATTGCCCCTGTACGCCAACAGCTGTGAAGGGTCTGCACAGCCTGGACTTCTTGGTGAACTGCAGACCCGCTTGTAGCAGCCCACTGAGGTTCTCCATTTGTCTGTGCCACCAGCTTTCTACGGTGACCCGTCTCTATCCCACCCATTCTAACCTGTTGTCTCTTAGTCATCAGAACCTTTCTTAGTCATGGGATTTGCTCTCAACTCTCATATCCAAGCACTCACCAAGTCCTAAATTTGTTCTAAAAGTATTTGTTATCAGTGCTTCCCAGTTTTATAACTAGTAAAGTTTCAAAAGGCAGTCGTGTATACCAAGGGCAAGAGAAGGACACAGGATGAACCCAAGGCAGGGTCACGCAGTCAGGGCTCAGAGTTTAGCTGTCAGGTCCCAACACTGACCTTCCAATGAGTCCACTGACAGATGGTCAGATGCTCATAGAATGACACTATATAAATGCAGAAATCCTGTATAAACCAAAATGGCAAGCCAGTCGTCTTTAAGGGTGCTGGCTCACTGGAATGATCTGAACACTCATGACCCATATCTAGGAACCTCTTTCTTTATAGGTTAAGGGGCCTGAAAACATGAATTTGAATAGTGCTTGATTACAATGTGGAAGGTTAGTTTATTTATTTATTTATTTTTTTTTTTGGTGCTGGGGGTTGAACTCATGACCTTGTGCTTGCAAGGCAGGTGCTTATGCCACTAAGCTAAATCCCTGGCGTAAGTGAGTTTTTAAAAGCACTGTATCATCTAGGTGGGATGACCAAAATACTTCACATCTCCCCTAAATATTGCCGCATTGCAATGCCTAGAATTTCTGTCTATACCCAGCTTTCTTACAGTGACCAGGTGACAAATTGTCGTGAGGTATTAATAACTTTTAGAGCTCTTCCCAGTTATTGAGGGCATTGTTTCCTCTTTTATCAGGATGAATTCCTTCTACTCAGAGTAATCCCTTGGGTGCCTCTCTGCGATCCAGACAGTGCCTTCAGTCAGCACTTACTTGTCCCTTTCCTCACCTGAATTTTGGAACAGCCTGACCACGCTCCCTACAGCCTTTCCACCTCTCCGCACACTGCAGTTGCAGGGACCTTCCTTAACACTGCAGATGTGATTGTGTCACTCTTGTGCTTGCAGCCTTGTCTTCCTCATCACCAGGAGAAAAGGCAGGCCTCCTGTTACAGGGGGCAGAGCCGGCCCAGGCTCACCTCTTTCCTGTTGTCTTCTGAACCCTATCCTTCAGCCGTACTCAACTCTTCACGATTTTCAGGATGTGTGTGCTGTTGCCTCCCTCTTTCTGACCCAGAGTCTTCAAGGCTTAGTTTCCATGGTAACTCGAAATTTAGCCTCCCTCCCCCCACGACTATCTGTCCTTATTTAGCTTGTCATGATGATTATATGAAGCTATAGGCCATTCCATTTTTATTTGTAATCTTCAGACATATAATTCAGACTTGGTAAACAGACACTGCAATGTTTAAGTAATGGCTTATGTCTGAGAGAAGACTGACCCTAAGTTTATTTAACTGAGCATATACTGTATACTTGGTTTAAATTTTTTTCAGATTAGAAAAGTTGAAAAGTCACTATTGAAAATTCAATGAAAATATAGAAAGGTTTAAAAACTCTGGCGCTCATCTGTTACCTGGTATATTTGGTGTATTTCTTCCGTGTGTGTGTGTGTGTGTGTGTGTTCATGATATTTAGAGACTGAACCCCAGGACTTCACACTGCACTATATTCCCAGTGTTTTTTTAATCTTGAGATAGGGTTTCACTAAATGGCTAAGTTGCCCAGATGGGGCTCAAACTTGTCCTCCTGCCTCAGCCTCCCAGAGTTCTAGGGTTCAGGCATACACCAACCATGCTTAGCTCTTTATGTATTTGTGAGAATGATTTTGTTTTTATTACTCAGATTGGACCTGAAATACAATAGAGGGTTAAGGCCACTTAGGAAAGGTATAGAAATGTATAGATAAGGAAATGAAATCTTTTGAAGGAAGGGCTCGCTTCCTATGTGCCTTCTGTTGGTAATAAAGCTCTGTTTTCTATATGCATTATCACTAGTCTTTAAATGTCCACGCGCAACCCCCCCCCCCTTTTTAAACAGCCCTTTGTGGCAGGTATAAATTTCTCCAACTGAAAGACTAGGAAATGATGTCACAGCTTGAGGTGCGTCTGCAAAGTCTGCCCCAAGGACCCCAAGGAAGCCACACTGTGCGTTAGTGGTTGCATAGATAGTGAGATTAAGGATTTGTCTGCTGTGTGACAGAGCCTGAGGGAATCCAAGTTCTCACAGTATTTCTGTTCTGATGGAGAAAAAAAATTATATTCCTTAAAAAAATTTTGTAAGCCACGGGCCTAGCTTGTCAGACATACTCGATTTTCTATAGTTTCCTTAAAATGCTAGTTAACTGAGACATTAATGTGAGTACCTTGTCTCCATTTCATATATGAATTTCTTTTAGGTATTAGAGCTGTATCTTACACCCTGCACCAGGAGTCATTCTAATTGACTTTTTATTCCACATGATGTATTCAGTAAGCATTACTGAATTTTCAGTTATAGCTGGGTGTTCTCAGTACTGGGGACACAGTGGTTGGTGGGACAAGACCCTACTCTTGTGTTGCTTGCATTCCAGTGGGCACTTTAGCGTGGCAGTAGAAAAAGAAACTGCAGATGGTAAATGGTATTAAGCAAATAAAGCAGTGGATGTGGTAGGAATTGGGTGTTGGTACCTTCTGTTGGTGCTCTGGAGAAAGCCAGAGGAGATGCTAGTGGAGCTGAGACCTGAGTGTCTTGAGTGTCCTAAAGAATCAGCCAGGCAGAGAGAAAAGGGGGAGCCATAGAGAAATTTGAAGGTATTAAGATTTAAACATGCATCATACCTTGGGCAGGGGGTGTAGCTTTCTAAGCTTGGAGTTTAATAGTCATAATCACAAAGGAAGAGTTTGTCTGATTTGACAAGGTAAAATGTATGGACTTTTGAATTTGTAAAAGGAGTAATAAGAGGTGGCAGATGGCACTGAAAGAAATATTTGAGCATATAAAATATGCATAGGATTAAGGTAAGTACTCTGTAAAAAGTTGACATAGAATAGTAACAAAAATAGAAAGTAGAAAATGGCAAGCATGGCAAGGCAATTCTAGGAAGAAAAGGCCAATATTTCAACATCACCAGGAATCATAAATACAAATGAACAAGGAATCATTTTTGAAAACCTGTTACATTATGTATGTACCATTGTTGTCCCCTGATATGTTTTGAAATTTTTTTTTTCTCTTTGAAATAAAATGGATTTGAAAAGAAAAAAATCTGTAACTTTTCCTAAATCTCATACTAGGGAGAGTACAATGTGGCAAAACACTCCCGAATTATTTCTGGAGATACTAGGTAGCAACCAGATGTCAGACAGTAAGGAAATGTTGAATCAGTCGGGATGCATCCACTTAGTAGCACGTTATACACACAAAGGACAGCTGTAACAGCTGCAGCATCAAGAAATGCTTTTGATATAGTGAGAAATGACACCATCTGCAAAATTGACCACATACTCAGTGTATGTGGAAGAAACATGGGTAACCACCAAAACATTACAACAGTTTGTTAGAATCTTGGCCTAATTTTTTAAGAGTCTCAACTTAATACTTACTTAAAATCTAAATGACAACAGTGAAGAATTGACTCAATAATCATCTCTTCTCCCAAAAGAGCTTTGAAGGTACAATAGTGTGGGAGAGCCAAGACCCGCATGGCCTCGTGTCAAGAAATCTTCACAAAGTCACGGTGAATGATGGAGGTGGGGTTCTCAGAGTCATTTCGGTAAGCCACTCTTTTGTTTGTTTATAGATTAATGTCAGATTTTTGCCTTTTTTTTTTTATCTAGTAATGTTCTCAGCTGAGCATGGTGGCGCATGTCTGTAATCCCAGCACTTGGGAAGCTGAGGCAGGAGGATTGCGGCAAGTTCGAGGCCAGCCTGGGCTACAAAGAGAGTGCAAGCCCAGCCCAAACTGTGTGGTGAGACCCTGTCTCCAAAAAAAAAAAAAAGAGAAAAGAGAAAGAAATAGAAGTGTTCTTAAATTTACTTTTATATATTCCCAAGATCCCAGATAGTATCAAATGATTCTACGTTTCAGTGTATAGAGTAGAAAATGTTGCTGAGCTATCATTGTGAAGATGAGAAACTGAAATGTTTTATATGATTCTGTGAATTAGTGACTATAGTTTTAAGATTGATTCCGTGGAAGCCGGGTGTGGTGGCTCACGCCTGTAATCCCAGCACTCGGGAGGCTGAGACAGGAGGATCGTTGTGAGTTCGAGACCAGCCTGGGCTATGAAGTGAGCTCAAGGCCAGCCTGAACAGCATAGTGAGACCCTGTCTCAAAAACATAAGGGCTGGGGATTTAGCTCAGTGGCCTAAGTGCCTGCCTGGCAAGCACGGGGTCATGAGTTCAATCCCCAGTGCCACAAAAAAAAAAAAAAAAAGATTGATGCTGTGTGTGTGTGTGTTCTGTGTATGTGTTATTGGGGATTGAACTAAGGGCCTTTGCCCTGAGCTGTATTCCCAGCCCTTTGTAAATTTTTTGAGACCAGCCTCACAAAATGCTGGGACTATAGATGTATGTCATCGTGTGTGGTTAGATTGGTACATCTTAGAGTATGTTTTAGTCTCAACTGTGGGTGTTTTGTATTGTTTTTGAGATGTCTCACTGCGTAGTTCAGGCTGACATCAAACTCACAGCGGTTCTCCTGTCTTAGCCTCCTGAGTGCTGGGATAACAGGCGTGCACCACTGCACCTATCTCTCAGCCATTTTTACATCAGCAGAAAACTTGTTTAACAGTATTCAAGGTATTCACTACCTCACTTTGATAGTAAAATGTCAGTCAGAACAGTGTTGGTTAAAAAATTGAGCCAGCTGCACCTGTACACCTGCAGTCCCAGCTACTTGGGAGCCGAGGCAGGAGGATTGCTTGAGGCCCTCAGGAGTTTGAGACCAGCTCAAGCAACATGGGGGGACTCTATCATGAATGACTGGTGAATGAATGAGTGAATGGAAAATAAGATTGAGTACTTTTTTCCATTTGTATTGCTGAAGCATCTGAAGCATCTCTGGGGTTCCTGACTCACATTTCTCATTTATTCAAATTTGTTTCAAATTTAAAGCCAATCCGATTTTGACAGGTACATTTCTCAAATATAGGGTAATAAAGAAGTTGTAGGCAGACTTCAGTGAATAAGTGGTGCTGTCCTAGGCACCCGTTCATTCTCGGTGCTTTGTGGGTAGTGGTTAGGAATGCACTTCGCGTGTGGAGTCATAAGCATAGTGATTTCTGTGAATTTTAAGCCTGTTTACATGAATTGCTTCCTGCGTTTGAAACACGTGTGTGATGTGTACTAATTCAGAAAGTGCTTACGGCACATCTGCTGTAAGGCGGGCATGGGCAGACCACATGGGTCCACTTCATACAAGTCTACGGTGGGAGGAGGAAGGACATTAAGGAAATAGACCCCCATATTCAAATGTAATTACACATGTAGCCTTGTAGACCATGCTTAGGATTTCATCCGTGTTCTGTGTTTAGGATTTCATCCTTTATTATGAAAAGGTCTTTATTTAAGATAAAAGTTTTATGGAAATTATAAGGATTTTTTTCATTATTTTCAAGGCAAGTGCCTTTAATACTGTATCTTGCTTCCCTCACTGTTTGTGAAACTTAAAAATATTCAGGCAGTTCAGCAACCTGGCAAGACATTGTCTCAATTTTAAAAACAGAGGAAGGGGCTGGGGATGTAGCTCAGTGTGAAGACCCTGGATTCAATACCTAGTAACTCTCAAAGTAGAGAATATACAACCTTTTGCAGAGCTGCAGGATTGGAATCTGTAGCATTCACGTACAGTAATTTTTTAACAGTGATCATATTTCAACTTAAATGACATGTTACCACAAGGACCTCAGAATAATACTCTTTCTGCCCTTCAAACATTGTTTTGAATGGTACAACTCTGCTGAAAAGATCTGTTTAAAAAAAGACTAGCCAAGCAGTGTCCCTTCTGGTAGATTGGTGTGTAGAGGAAAAAGCATAAGCTTGCTGAACTGGAACTGTGAAGGTCTGATCCAACCCGAGTGAGGGTGTTAGCTAACTCCTGAGGTAAAGAGAAGTGACTCTAATAATAAAAAGTCTTCTAATCCTAAGAGGCAGAAAGGATGCTGGGTGTTGGCAGAGCAGGCTCTAGGCATTCAGTAATCAGTACAGTTCATCAGTGACAGCAGTAATCAGCACAGTTCCATGCGAAGTGTTTGGGACAAACTTGGTTTAGAGGAGCTTTTCTCTGCATGGTCACTTAATTTTAAGATGTGCTGAGATCTCTTTGGACTCAAGAACTTTCATTCTCCAAAAAACTGAAAAGGATGGTATTTTTAATTTTAATAATTTTTTAAATGACGGGGTAAAATAAATTGGGTTTTGTGCTGTTATGGTAACAGGTAGAACACACAATTATACATAAGTTGGAATTCTGGGCACCTATGCACTGTTGGCCTCTGATAAGTAGGTAAGACAAATAGAAGAATACTATACGGCATCCACATCAGTTTAAATCTCTAGTGCACCCGCATCTTAGATGCATTTATCTGCTGTAGTGGAATTATACTAGGACTTCTGTCCAATTGGGTTTGGGGACACGAGGTTACTTTTAGTAATGAAACATCGAGCCCTCCTTCTGTTCTTGCTGCTCACAGGCTGGGGGGGGCGTGCTGCCTCACGAATTCACGGAAGGTGTGGAGGGAGTTGCAGGTGGCTTCATTTACACTATTCAGGGTAAGTTGACTGAAAAGCATATTGAGCCTCGTATGCCTAATCTTAATACCCTGACGTAAAAGATGATCTGTTGTAATTAAAGGAACAACCTTACCAAGGTAAAATTCATATACCATATCATTCACCCTTTAATGTGTTCAGTTCAGTGGATTTTGGTATATTCATACAGAGTTCTACAGCCATTTTCTCTAATTCAGGAATATTTCCATCACCCCAAAAAGCAGCCCCATACCTATTGGCTGTCATTCCACATTCTTCCTCCGCTGAATCTTGTCTTAAGTTTGCAATAGCCAGCCGGGCGTGGTGGCTCACGCCTGTAATCCCAGCACTCGGGAGGCTGAGACAGGCGGATCGTTGTGAGTTCGAGACCAGCCTGGGCTACAAAGTGAGCTCAAGGCCAGCCTGAACGGCATAGTGAGACCCTGTCTCAAAAACACCAGGGCCGGGGATCTAGCTCAGCGGCCTAAGCACCTGCCCGGCAAGTGCAAGGTCATGAGTTCAATCCCCGGTGCCGCAAAAAAAAAAAAAAGTTTGCAATAGCCTTTTCCTCCACTTCTCAACTTTCCTTTTCAGAAGGCGATGCTCTCCTACGTAACCTTCAATCTCGGCCTCAGCGACTTGTTGATCACATGAGGAGTCTCCGTGAGGAAGATGCCTTATTGAAGGAGGAAAGCAGGGTCTATGGTGACATTGTCTTTGTGGATGTTGTCGACACTTACCGAAATGTTCCTTCAAAATTACTGAACTTCTATAGATGGTAGGTTGTAAAAACACTGGGTAGCTAGAACTTGTATTGTTTTTTTGATGGAGAAACAATATCAATATTGAGCCACCAAGATTTCCAAACAAACCTAGAACTGTTGTGTGCCTGGAATATGACCCTTGGGATCCTGGCTCCTTATGAAGACATCCTCCAATATGCTGCCACTTACTGGAGCTGATCCACAGTATGAATTATATGAACTGGTCAGAAGCAAACAGGCAGAAAGTAATTCACTTAGAGTCATTCCTCCTTGCCAGGGTTGTCTCTAGCTATCATTAGATGAATCAGTGAATTTGGCAATGGTCCCTTTTCAGCTCTGTTCATACCCATCCACCCAGATTCCTCATAGTTTCCAACACTAGTTGTGTTCAACTGAATATCCACTGATTTCCTATTCTGTATTTCACCAATTTAAGAACTTGCCTTGGGCCAAGTGTTGTGTGCCAGTTGTCCCACCTTCTCATGAGGCTGAAGCAGAAGGATCACTTGAGCCAGGAGTTTGAGCACAGTTTGAGTAACCTTGTCTGTTAGAAAAAAAAAAAGAACTAGGCAGGGCGTGGTAGCTCAAAACTGTAATCCTAGCACCTGGGAGGCTGAGGCACGAGGATTGTTACAAGTTTAAGACCAGCCTGGGCTACAAAGTGAGTTCAAGCCCAGCCTGAACTCACTTTGTAGTGAGTTCAGGTTGGCCCTGACCTTGCAGCGATCCTCCTGCCTCAGCTTCCCGAGTGCTGGGATTATAGGCGTGCACCACCATGCCTGGCTTGATTCTGCATGTTTAAGCAGATTCGCACAAAAATTGATGGTGTGGGGGGAGGAGCTAAAGATGGCGGAACAGTAAGCAGCAGAGTAAACAGAGTAAACTGCTTAATGAGACCCTGTCTCAAAAAGACAAAACCCCCCAAAAAACAACAAAAACTACTTGCCTTGATTCTAAGCTGGCCAGGTGAAATTCAGCAACCTTTAGAACCTATCATATTTATAACTTCCAGAGCCTCCAGTGTTTCTTGGTTCTTAGTTGCAGTTACTGTCTTTATAACACTAATACTGTGCAGTAATTTATTTTATTATAGTAGTTATTCTGAGAGCCTGAAATTTACTGGTGGGTCCTTTGATACTGTCTGTCTTGGCTGTGGGGCCATACCATTCAGACTGGGTCTCATGTAGCCTAAACACATAAAAGGTTCACACTTTTACCTTTGCTTTCTCAAAACCTCCTCTGTGGTCTCCTGTTTATTGGTGGTTCTGTGTCTTGTCCTTTTTTTCTTTTCTCTGGTGGGAAGTTCACGAGTACTTTATGGATATGGCTTCCTGGTCCTGAGGGTAGATGGCCTGGTTAATGGAAGGTAACATTTCCTAGCTGGGGCATGTTAGCATAATTTTGGAGTCATCCTGTAGGTAGCGGGCACGTGGATACGTCTAGGATGCCAGGACCAAATGTAAATAGCTGTAGAAAAGGAACCTTTGAACTCAAGGCCACTGGTGGGAGTTCTGGGTGTGGCTAAGACCAGAACAGAGCGGTGAGGCAGTGGAGGTGGGAACAAAAGGGGAAGTCAGAGTGAGGGTGTGCTAGGACTTCCTGTAGGGAGCTGCTTCCCAGGTGTGGAAGTCTTGCATAACATAGATGTCACTTTCCCTTCAGCTTCAGCGCAGCCTTCTCTTCTCCTTACCCATGTCTGAGATCTTACTCCCTTAGTCTCTGCTACTGCTGCCTGTTTCAGGCTGTCGCCTCTTCTGCAGCCTTCTATTTGGGCTGTGCTTTGGGACCAGCTGCCCCGTAGCTCACACTACCCTCATCCCCCCATGTCGTGCCTTTTCAGGCTACTTTGTGCCCAAGGAGCTGGAGAGAGAACGTAGGTCCTCCCCATGCTAGATGTGTGCCCTGCCGCTGAGCAGTGCTCCAGTCCTTCTCTCCATGTTATAAATGAAAATTTCTTTATCTTTATTCAGTTGAGTAACTAATGGTCCTTTATCACAGATGTTTATTTCTAGTTAGGTACTATGCTATTAATTAGAAATAAACTTCATAAACACAGGGATATTCTATTTGGCGTAGAACCATTCTTCTTAAAAATTTACCATTCTTTGACGTAATGAAATTTTCTTCAGATTTCATGTATTAAGATTTGTCTAACAGCTAATTGCCTAGCAAAATTCTGTATCTTTCTGGGGTTGTTTGTTTGTTTGTTTGTTTTTGTCTCTTTGAGACAGGGTCTTGCTATACAGTTCAGGTTGGCCCTGACCTTGCAGCGATCCTCCTGCCTCAGCTTCTCGAGTGCTGGGATTATAGGCGTGCACCACCATGCCTGGCTTGATTCTGCATGTTTAAGCAGACTCGCACAAAAATTGATGGTGTGGGGGGAGGAGCTAAAGATGGCGGAACAGTAAGCAGCAGAGTAAACAGTCTCTCTAAGAGAAACAGTTCAGATGCTGGAATATCACATCATGGAGAGGACAAGAAGGAAGCAAGTGGGTCCCCTGGACCAAGGAAGAATCTAAAATATGAATTGAAGCCCACAAAGAGAAAAAAAAAAGAATTTAAACAAAGAAGAAGGTGGTGGCTGGCAGCGCCTCAGCCTGGAGCCGGATTCACCCTACCAGAAGACCTGCTGAGCCTGGAGACGCGCAGTCGTGGTTGCGGTCATGGTCGCAGCTGCAGTCGACCCTGGAGGTCTCTGCGGAGAGGTGTGGGTATGAAGGAGAGTGGTGGACACAGAGATCTGTGGACGTGGAGATCTGCACTGGCTATTGGTGAGTGCTTGGAATTCCACCACCCCACCCCAAGGGAGAGAGTGATAGGCCGGGCTCCATCTTGGAGTTGGTCAGGTTACGTCTAACCACTTCTGGCATCAGCACCAGGTTGTGGGCAGACCCGCAGAAGGTGCTTCCACTGAGGCCAGAAAAACCAGTAATTTGGGATCTCCAGGTTGTGGGCAGAACCGCGGAAGCTGATTGATTGGAGATCCGTTCTGGTGTGTGTTTCAGCCAATATCGTGTAGGTTCCTAAACAGCTTAGATTCGCAGGGCCTGACCAGGTCTGCTCCCCTGCAAGCCCCGGGTGTCTTGGTGCCTAGCTTAGTACAGAGACACAGGCACCCAACATCAGATATACATAGCCAGCACTGGCCAGAAAACACAAACAGTCTAGCTTCGGAGAAGTTGTGGCCAGTGCTAGGGTGCCTGGGACCACACTACTCCGGGGCGGATAAAATAAAAAATATGTCAAGACGAAGAGGGAGAGGGCAATCTCTGGCATCCAACCCAAGCAGAGCAATTCCACAAGAGGAAAACATGGAGATCGAGAATTGCACACCTGAAATGTCTGAAGTGCTCTCAATTGAAGTGAACAAACAACTTCATGAAGCTATAAGAGAAATTAGAACAGAAATTATATCCCAGGTAAAAGAAGAAATGAAAACCATACTAAAAGAAATACTAAGCATTTCTAAAGAAGACACAGATAAAAAAATAGAGGAGCATAGGAAATGAGGGAAACCATGAATGAACGGCATAAGAGAGACTTAGAATGCATGAAACAGATTCAAAGAGATATCCAGAATATTAAACATTCATTCGAAAGCTGGCAGGTTGACATGAGGGAAACTAAAGAAAGACTTTCAAAGCTTGAAGACAGGGTTGGAGCCTATGATCATGAAAGGAAAGATCTCTTAAAAATAACAAGGTCTCAGGAAGTAACAATTCAACAGCTGGTGGACAACTCAAAGATGCATAATTTAAGAATTAAAAATGTGAATGAAGAAGCATGTGTCAAGACAAATGACATCAGGACCTTATTTACAGATATAATTCATGAAAACTTCCCAAGCATAAGAAAAGAATATGACATTCAAATAAGTGAGGCATATAGAACTCCAGCTAGCTATAACCAAAACAAATCTACACCCAGACATACAATAAAGATCCCAGAAATTCAACTCAAGAACAGAATATTAAAAGCTGTTAGAGAAAAGACACAGATCACCTATAAAGGAAAACCCATCAAAATCACAGCAGACTTCTCAACACAAACCATCAAGTCAAGAAGAGGCTGGAGTGAAGTAATGCAAGTCCTGAAAGAAAACAACTTCCAACCCAGACTGATGTACCCTGCAAAACTTTCCTTCCAAATTAATGGAGAAACAAGATACTTCCATGACAAAGAACAACTCAAGGAATTCATGACCACCAAACCAAC
>RJWT010012831.1:0-22169 GCA_004365215.1 Cuniculus paca
ACTGGCTCTGCCTCCTTTTTTGAGTCCTGGTATGGGTAGGAGTGTCTGCTATCTCTTTTCATGATCAGTATAGAGTTTTATCAATTTTATTGACCTTACTAAACAAGCAACTTTGAATACATTTCGTGATCTCCTCTTTATTTAAAATATGTTAAAGTTTTGAGAATTTTACCAGTGTTTCTCTACTAGTGATTTATAATTTAATTTGTTCTGTTACAAAACATATGTTTATATTTCATTTTAAATTTATTGAGACTTATTTATAAAACACCATAGAGTAGAGTATTGTACATTTAAAACAATCTGCATTCTGCTGGTTTGGGTTGAAGTATTCCATATATGCCAATTTAGTCAGATTGTTTGAATCTTCTGTATGTTTATTTATTATCTGTTTACCTGTTAAATATGGAGAAAGGAATATTGATATTTGTAACTTTGATTGCGAATTTATTTCTCCTTTAGATTCTATCCATTTGTTTCATGCCCTTTCAGGCTCATTTATAAAGTGCATAAACATTTAGGCATATTATAACTTCCTGATGAATTGAACCCTTTATTCTTATGAAATTCCTTTCTTCATTCCTTATAATATTCCCTTCCAGAACTCTACTTCACCTAGTATGTTAAGAGCCACTTCAGCTGCCAGCATTCTAACATTTAGTGCTTACATATGCACTTTTTCCATCATCCTACTTTGACCTATTTACATTCAATATGCATTTTTATAAATAGCATAGATTTGGGTCTTGATTTTCATCTAATATGTCACCTTCTGCACTTAAAGGGAACATTCTCAACTAGTCCTTCATATTTAGAGGTACATTTGCTAATTATAGTGGAATTGAGTAAAGGAAAACTGAATTACCATATGACACAGTTTGTTTCTTCAAATGCTGTGTAGTAGAAAAGGAATAGTAGGACATAAGTTTCCAGACTGCCAATGTACTGAGTGTTTTACCTATTCAATATTCTATATGTTCTGGACTGTGGACATTTCACAGAAGTCCCATCTGTTGTCTGGATGTTTTGTGGGTGTGGAGATGCCAAAGGAAACCATTAGATTACAGATTTATGAGGGAATGTGAAAGTCCCGGTGGTCCAAGCCCCTTAGTTTCATAGATATGGAAAATAGATCAAAAGATTAAGTGACTTGCCCACACATGAAGTAATTTTTCAGAAGATTACTATAGGAAGTAATCTTTCTGAGCTAAGAGGAGAGTGCTGTGTATCCCCCCACCCCAGTGTACGTTGGATAACACTGGTCATTTTTGAATTACTAAGACACTCCATGGTCACGTAAGTCTTTTTGAAAGGCAAAACTCCGTCATCTTTCATTGTGAACTGGATGGAGCACACCATCTGCCTCTCTGTGCCTCTTGCTATGTCATTTACCTTCTATGCCTTGCATATCTAACCATCTTCTGTGATTGTAACCAAATGTCTTGCTCTCCTTGAAGCTTGTGTCAATTTTCTTATTTTGTGGCCTCACAGAAAGCTGGGCCGACTGTGTGTACGTGTGTGTGTGTGTGTGTGTGTAGTGCATGTGTATACACGCATGTCCATTTTCATGCCTAAATCACACTCATCATAAATGACTCTTTGAACTTTGTAAGGTTCTCATCTCTTCATTTCTTTATAAAATATTAGTAACAGTTTTTACCTGCCTCACAGGAATGTCTTAAGAATTAATTTACATTTACAAAGCACTTGGAGATCCTTGAATTTGAGATGCTGTGGAAGTGAACACATTATTATTATGACCAACTCGAGGCAGATAAATTGTAAAGAGAATACAGAGAATTGGGATTGCTTGATATTTACAATAATATAGGTCTCTTTGTTGGGAACACTTTGTTGGGAAATATATATTATGAGATATAGTCTGTTTCCCTAGAAAATAATTTTTAAAATCAGACCAGACCTCTGCACTCATTAGATTTTGCTTCATTTTTAGATTTATCTACCTCAGGGCAACACTTTATATAGCCTGCATGAAACACTTGGGATATCCTCAAGGTATGTATAAGCTTAGAAAGAAGGAAAGGTAATTTTCTATTTTTATGAAGTAGCTGAATGAAATGTCATCCTTTTCTACTAAATCACGTAAAGTCAGCATTCTGGATGTGGAAGGTTAGAAATCAGGATTTGTTACATAGGTTTTAGTTTTTATCACAGTCACATGTTAGGGGATATTGTCCCTACATCTTTTGCCTTCTTTCAACTGTCTTTTTGGCTGCCTGACCATAGTATCTGAAAGCCACAGGTCCCATTTTGGCAATGTTCTGAATCTTTCTTCCACTCACCAGCAGCGTCTGGATGCTTTAACACCGCTTCTCACACTGGGTCACTGTGGCGGACAGAGCAACGCACTCTGATAACTGCACTTGCTCTTCCTTGATAAATCTTGCCTCCCTTCTAGCACTCATCTCCCTGGGCCAATGATGTCACAAGTCACCCCCCAAATTGGCCAAACTGTCCTTGAGCCTCCATTGTACTCCACACGAATTTCCGTCAGAATGCTTCATCCTTCTTATATTTGACACTTTAACCTCTTTCTTGTGTACCAGAAACTCCTTTCAGTAAAGTACTACTGCTCGCATTTCTGTACCTATGATCCTAATGCAGTCATCTATGTTTACCCAATAAAAAACTTACAATGGCATCTAAAACCTCTTCCTCTTCAAAGCCTTCTATTGTTCGCAGCTTGACATCTCTTGACCAGCATTGCTTTGAAGTATCCATATCGAATACTGGGTTCTAAATATATTAAAATATAATGGGTTTTAAACTTGATTTTCCCAATGTTGGCCTATAAATATGTTTAGTTTTCTTGTTTCTTTTATAATCAGCTTAGATTCAGCTTAGAATCTTTAGGATAAAATTGCGGCTTTCTATACCAGCTGTTAGCTTTCCTTCCTTGGGTATAATTCAGAAGGAAGCAGAGGGCAGAGTCCAGGTGAAACTAATTTAGGTATTAGCTAGAGGGAACTACTTGTAGATCAATTTTAGTCTGACAGATAAATTTGCCTTTGAGATCCAATTATATACAATATTAAGACTAGCATGAATCACCTATCACACTTGGAAACAGCTGCTAATTAAAGCACAGAGATACTAGAGCATTTAGAGAACACACTGAAATAGAGGTTTTAAGGATTCTAAAGGAACGAGAAAAGAAAGATCATTATTTCTCAAAGATAGATTCCAGTGGTCACATTTCTAGAAAATTGTATCTGGGTTCAACAAGTCACAGCAAAATCTATTTTTAAATAATTTTTGTTTTCATTTCATTTTCTAGATTTCTAACCTTATACACCATATTAAAAGTATCATATTCTAGCCAAGAGCCCACAGAAGTGTTACCTTGTTGCACTGAAGGAGCTAAAAGCAAAGGATAGAAAGTTTAGTTTAAAAACCCAACTGTACCACTAGTCGGTTATATAATTTGAGGTAAGTCCTTTAAATAAACTAAGTCGCAGTTCTTAGTAAAAATAATAGTAATAATAAATTCCTTGTGCATTGTGGTGAGGACTAAATGAGCGAAACATTCTTCCATGGGTTTGGAAGAGACTACAGACACAGACACACCAAACATACACACAAGGTTACTTCGTTTTTTTCTTCTTTTTTACTTGGCTCTTTAAAAAGAAATGAGAACTTTTCACTGGATATGGAGTAAACAAAATATATTATGGAATGTTTAAAAAATTTTTACAGTAAAAGACACATTGTTGTTAACCCTTCCCAAAATACTCCACCTTACTTTGAACTCACTTATTTGGCCACTTTTGCCACTTTCTGAAGCACTTCTGGAAGTCTCTTCCCAAGACCACCTTTATGAAGTGTGATAAAAAATACTGTGATTGATGCTGCCAAGTGTCATCCATCAGATGAGTAGAAACATTGCCTCAGGCCTCATCCATCTTATTATTCACTGGATCTAGCACAAAGCAAATTCTGGATCTTCCCCAAAGTCAAAATGACCATGAATGGTCAACATTTTGAATTGATTCAGGATAATAAGACATCAGCTAAAGATATTCATGAAAGAGAATTTCCAGAACTGATTCAGAAAGTGCCAAGGAATAATGAAATAATTGTGTTCAAAGTGAGGGCGTATATTTTGAAAGAAAAGAATGGCAATGTACTGTAATAAATTCATACTGTAAAAAATTTACTTAAATTCACTGTAATTTTTGATCATGCCTAGTATTATGTGTGCTGCTTTTCAATTAACTAATTACTATTCTTCACTATTTGCATAGATATATCTGTAAATTGCTGATTTTTATGGCATTTGAAATCATATGAGAAGCTGAATGTGGTGGCACACACCTGTAATCCCAGCATTCGGGAGGCTGAGGCAAGAGTATCACTATGAACTAGAGGCCAGCCTGGGCTAGATAGTGAGTTCAAGGCCACCCTGGCCTACACAGCAAGACCTCGTCCCCCCCCCCCAAAAAATGAAGTGAAATAAATAAAATAAAATAAGTAATAAGGATAGTAATGTTTTATTGTTTAGTTAAAAACAATAAAGACATAAGCATATAGAAACCTGTAAACATATCTTGGCTAGATGATGACCACCTTGCTGCATTTAGCATCATTCACACCTCTGGTGATTAAGGCAATGTATATATATTTGTACAGTGTAATAGGCCAAATAATGGAACACTTTTGTTTCTCATGCTATTTTTTTAAACATTTGGGGAAATACTTATATGTTGCTAGAAATGAATAAAGCTAAAATAAACCTATGTTGCTTTAGGCAAAATATCTTTTTTTCTCAAATTATGAAACAGTAACTTTTTACAAACTATAGTTTGGGGATAAATAAAAATTTTAAAGGCAGCACTCCTTCCACAAATAGCCCATTCAGAGAAGACCCCTAAAACAAAACAAAAAACAGACCAAAAAAAATACTTATTACCCTTTAGGCAATAGCTTATGGACACGACATGAAGATGTTTAGTGCATAGATGGTCTGTGTTTTCAATATGTGAATGGAAAGCCAGACCTAGAAAAGTGTGCCAATAAAAAACATGAATATTTTTAAGGCCACCTGGTTACTTATACTTTCTGCCAAAACTTATGATACAAAATATACAAGAAACCAAGTGAAAAAAAAAA
Organism: Cuniculus paca; assembly: GCA_004365215.1. Classification (NCBI taxonomy): domain Eukaryota; kingdom Metazoa; phylum Chordata; class Mammalia; order Rodentia; family Cuniculidae; genus Cuniculus; species Cuniculus paca. The sequence goes on from RJWT010012831.1 coordinate 5,131, forward strand.
AGACATAGACTTCCAACTAGCAAGTGTTTTCTTGAAACTGGCAAGAGAATCTGAAAGATAAAGGAAAAAAAACAAACTGGATGAATCTGCCTCCATGACTGACAGTCAGCAGTGATTTGCAGAAACGTGGAACAAATGGGGTTTGATGTCACACAGCCTAGTGTATTTAGGTTAGCAGATGCTTCCTAGAATGTTTATTTAAATTGGAGGAAAAATCTATATAATACCAGATTGTCTTTTTTCCCAAGCCATTAACTTCAATCAAATCGTGACCTTGTTAAAGTTGTTTTGGGGGCAGTGATTAAACACAATATTTTTCATAAAGGTTACCTGAGTAGTTGACAAGGGATTACTAGGTTTCCTGGAGTTCGGTTTCCAGATTTGGGACTAGTGAGGTTATCAGCATCTGGATTAGCAATACTAATCAGGTAGCAATACTATATTTGCATAGCTTTTGGTACATTTTGCTGGATTGTTTTTCTGAAGGAAGAAAAATGAAAGAAGTGGAGAATCACATAGTGACTTTCCATCACCATAGCTCATGTGTACTGTTCTTTTCCAAGTTTGATTGGTCAGGTCCAGTCACATGTCCTTGCCAATCTCCAAAGGGATTGAAAAGTATAGTATTCTCTAAGTCAGGAAAAAGGAAGAGAAAATGGAAATTGATGAACCCAAGATCTTTTCTCAAGATATACCTGATAAATTATATATAAATTAGATTAAGTTATAATACTACCAGAAATGCATAAGACAAGTAACTTTCCTTCCCCTTCAATTTTACTTTGTCTTTATATTTTTCTGTATTTAAAAGTAAGTACAAATATGCATTTTAACAAATAATTAAGAAGCACACTTCTTACTCTGAAGCAGCAAAAGAAATATCAAAAATTCTAATTTCAAATTGTATCACATTAAATTTTTTGATGTGTAGAACCCTGCTATCAGAGACAAGTCTAATTCAAGCCACTTTAACTTGTCCGAACTATCCAAGAAATTTTAGTCTTTCTCAACCCAATGATTATCTTGTCCTTAGAGAATTTAGAGTTGCTTTATTTAAGAAAATAACTATCCTATGGAATTTTTAGTCATATTAAGTTATCACTTTGAGTCAAAGATAACTATTTTGTATTATCTGATTTGTTCTTATTACATGTATTTTTGTGTTCCTTGAATAAAGGAGATGACTGCAACGTTTGTGTCTACAGAACAATCCCCAATAGTGGTGAGCTTGTTATCTCCGGAAACATCAAATAAGGCTGAGAACAAAGACTTGTGTTTATCAAATTCCATTTTCTTTTTCTTTTTCTCCTTACTGGCTTAGAGAATAGTATATTTTTCAACTCCTTTGCAGATCAGCAAGGCCATGGGCCTAGTCCTAGCTGATGAAATTTGGAAAGAAATGATACACATGAGCTATGGTGATGGGAATTCCCTTTGTGATTCTTCTATTCTTTATTCGCTTCCATAAGCAAAGCCTAAAGGCTTCTACGGAATTGGTGGAGCCTATACTAGCCTAATCCCTGAGTGATCCTGTAGAGGAGGACATCATCGCCCCACCCCCACCCCAATCTTCATCCCTATAACCTGGATTTGAACTTTAAGCAAGAAGTAAACCTGGGAGGTATTATGAGGGCTGGTGGTGAGTTTGCTCTCACAGTATAACCCTCCCTGAGCAACACCTCAGGTGTAGTCACAATGCCTACTGCCAAATCTGTTCCCTAACCCAGTGACAGGAAGAGGTAGAGCAAGGGTATCTGCAGAGCCTGGCAAGAGAAGTTTAGGCTGCGCAGAGATGCCCATGCCCAAGGAGTGACAGTGTCTGTGCATTTTATAAGCCCCAAATGCAAGTAAAGATATTAAAATGGATATAGAAGAAAAGAATTCTCCAAACAACAGTCTAGATTTATAATAACAAACTTCAGAAAACTCATAAAAGCCCATCTGTTCCGTGAAGCATTCCAACAAAAATGACCACTTGGCGCTCACTGTTCTGCGCCACTGCTTACATCGTATTTGTGTGTATGGCTCTCATATCCCCAAGTGAGCCTCAAATCCAGGGCCCTGCAGGGCAGGGTATTTTATTGTGTTTTCTGCATGGCAGTCCACCTAAAGATAAATGAACGGAAGGGAGAATGTAGCTAGATTAGAAAACTATCCCCTTCTACCGATGTGTGTGGGTGAATTTCAAGTTTACAAACAAATCAAAAGCAAAAGCATGTACTTTCTTCGTCTGAATGAATTGCCAATCCATTGCACTTCCTCCCTTTACATCTACAAAGAAATATTCTTTAAGAGCAGACACAGGGAAATAGAGAAATAACCATATACTTTACTTCTTTCTCTCAGTCTAGAGGCTGTGTATGGTTTAATGTGGAAAAAGTTTATCTTTTGTTGTAAGAAAATTTTTCCCTGAGATGAAATTTGTTACCTAGAAAAGAAAGATGAAGGGAATTTAGAGTCATCAACCATATTCCAGGAACTTCCTAAAGCCCTTTACATAAATTACTTCGTTCAGCCCTTCCAAAAACCCTTTGTTTCTCATTTGTAATGTGGATAACAATATCTTTGACAATTAAATGAGAATAGGTATGTGAAAATTCTTTGCAAATTATACAGGAGTACCACAAGAACACAAATTATTATTTTCAAAAAGTTGGCTGTTTCCAATAGGTTAGCTGTTTTCTCTTGAGGCAGGAAAGGCAAAAATTGCTTGGCAATGATTAGTATGCAATAATTACAGGTAAAAGAATACTGCTTTTCAAATGTTAGAAGATTTTTAAATGTATCTTTATGTGTTAAGAGAGGGAGAGGAAGGGAATATAGTAAGAAAGAAAGAAAAAATAAAAATAGAAATAGACTAACCAAGAGAGTAGGCACACACACACACACACACACACAGTAGACAGAAAGAAAGAAAGAATTGTGTGTGTATTTTGCGTATGTTAATTTGCAGGATATTATATATTACCATCTATTAAACCTCAAAAATTTTGAGATATCTTACAGTTTTTAGATAGGTGAAAGAAGTAAAATATAATGATTCCTTTATGCATATTAACAGGAAATTTGAGCTATCTAGCTGGTCCTGGATTTGTCTGATCTACATCTTCATGTCCTAGAAGGGCTACTTTTTCAGTCTTGCAGAGACAGAGCATTTTAGCATGCAGAGATATCACACCAGGCAAGATTGGATGGCCAGATGTCTGAATCGTCGGTCCGCAATCAACACACACATGAGCAACTCTCAGTAATCAGGACTGACTGACCTCCAAGTACAGCCTGGATACTGCAGTCCCCCTCACAATGTCCCTGCTGACTTACATTGCAATTCTGTGCTTCTGGGAGCCATGCTCTGGTCTGGCCATGACACTCATCTATAGAAGCCCTTGCCCCTAAGAAACCTTGGAACATGCAGCTAGAAATGAGCTCCATTTCCAAGACCCAATTAGATTCATTCAATTTTGAAACCCCTTAAATTCTTTCAACTCAACACCCAGTGCTTCATCTGGACCAAAGCTCTCCAGGTCAACAGTGAAGGTAAAACAATGTGGAAAGGTGCGCACTCCCCCCACGGCATGGCAGGCGCTGTCTCCAGCTTCCCATGAGTTTCTTTTGCTCTTCCTTCCAATTGCCTTTTTTTCAAATGAAGGAGCCCAACTCAGACAGTCTACATGGTTCATAGTTATAGGCCTAGGCAGAATCCCAAAGTCAATTTAGATACTGCTTTCTTCACTCCCATTTTTTTTTTTTTGAGAATAAAACAATGACAAAGAAATCCCTTCTTAGTGTGCCGCAAGTTCACAAGCAATTGTAACAGTATGAAGGGGCCCCTATTTACTGCTCTGAACTTGAACTAGCATCCAAAGAAAGGGGGACATCTTTCAAAAATATACTTACTGCAAAAATAAGCAGGAAGAAAAACAACAAAACAAAACAAAAATGTCACCAGTGATACAACGACTAATTTTCCTTGCTTGGTTTTTGCTTCATTTTTTGATGTGCTTATGTCTTTATTAATTAATTGTTTGAAGAAAATGTTCCGAATTTAATAGATGAACAAATGAGAAAACTGCTGCAAATCTTAACTAATCTGATTAAGCATAAAATTTAGCTTTGAATCTTCTGGGAACAAGGAAAAAAGAGAAAGCACATATTCTATTTTAAGTGATTTTTAAAGATTACTTTGCTGCAGAGGAACAGACAAGATGAAAGCGTCACCACTTGTGTCTTTTGTGCTTGAATTTTTCTTGTGATTTCAGATCATGGATTCAAATGCCTTTGTTTTTTCTTTTTTCAACTCATTAAAAACACCTCTGCCAAGAACATTCTCAGCGACCAGGGTAAAAATGAGAGGTGGATGGGAGAGAGAGTATCACAGAGAAGGGATGCTAGAAGTGTCAAAATGTGAGCCATCCACTGTCTGATGGTGTTGCAATGATTATGTAGTAAAGCAGAGTGACACTTAGGAGACCAAAAAGGAGCTTTCTTCTTTTTGTGCCAAAGAGGACTTGAGGGAGGCTAATGCACTCCCAGGCAGCAGAAACAGGCACCTCGTCTGCTGGGGGCATGATTGGAGCCTTCTACATCCTCCTTCTCATGCCAGCCACTTCTCCTAAAGCAGGAAATTTACTAGTTGCTAAGGCAGTGCAGTCCAAACGCTTCTCCTTAATTTTACTCTTTTTTTCATATACAATAGGTGTTTAACAGGAAAGAGATTCCCAGTCAAATAAATTTCAAAGACCATGTCCATAATATGCCTCACCAGGATATCATTAATGAGTATGAGCAGATTCTCATCAGTCTATGAGAAGACCTGATATTAGAGGCACAGATCAACTTAATTTCATATTCTGAAACTTTTACTATCTATAGATTTTTTTGTATTTTGTTTTTAAATTTCATTCTCTCTAAAACAGTTTGTTGAATGGAAATATTGTTCAGTGGGCAAGTGCTGGAATATTCCTTCCTTCCATTCTTGCAAAGGTTCTGAGGCCATTCAGCCCAGCTGCCCCTTTACAAGTCAGACCTCTACATGGTGATTTTTGATAGTCATTAACACTTATAATCTAAGGGAAACAACTTTCTCTGAGGACCTGCAAGTCTCCTAGTCTCGTTAGAAATAAGACAAAGTTTATCTTAACTATTCCCAAAGCACTATTTGAAAGGATACTTCTTTTGCCTGAGTATTATCCTATATTGGTTCCATTTTTATACAAAGAAAGATGAAAGTGGAGATATGAATACATTTCTCTTGGTTGGGTAGAGCAGTATTTGGTTAAAAAAAAATGAGGATTGTGTATAGAGTTACTGCTTCTTTTGCCCTGTAGAAAAATGTATCAGCAGAAAAATTGTTGGAAGGCACAAGAGATAGTGTGGCTTTTATAACTCATAACTGATAATCAGGCACTCTTTTGAGCCTGGTAAAACCTAACAGAGTTTTAAATCCTATTCCCTCAAAGCATAAGTCATTCTAAGTACAAATCACCTCCAACATTTCGGAAAGCTCATCCATCACATTTACATATTTTTACATATAATCCTTATATCTCTTATTAAAAGGATGAGACATTAGGAATTATTTCCATGATTTTTAAATAAATTAAGAAAATATAAAAATTAAAAATTGAAAAGTCTGTAACTACAATTATTATCCCATTCACCTACCTGGGAAACACTGTTTTTTACTGTTAGGAGAAAAGCAGTTTCAGTCTCCTATAATAATCTTTGAACTCCAGAAAGAGATTCAAATATTAATCTACATTCACATGTAAGAAAACTATACTTTTGATTTCTCATCATGGTCCATATCCCAACACATAATTAAATTATCAGTATCAAAAGTACCAGTATTCTCACACTCTGACTTGAAATTGGACTAGGACAACTAAGAAGCTGTAGGGCAAAAGTATTGTGATAGAGAATCATGCAAACCAAATAATTAAAATTCCTTAGAAAGTAGAAATAGTGTATTATAATTTGTCCTACATATTTCAACTTGGAGAAAAATTGAATTAGCTATTTGCTGTCAAGTGAAAAAGGAGCTCTAACATGCAAGTGTATTTCACGGGTCACTTGAGATTCTATCCATTAAGTTTGAACTAGATTAGTTCTCTGAGCATAACTCGTCATTGCCTATCACAGAATTTAATAGCACTGATGAACAAAATTCCAAACACTTTTATCACTTTGTTCTATGTCTTTTAAGTGAGTTTTTTTTTTTACAATATCAATAATGTAATTGGCATGCCTTTTGCAAGTAAATCTCTCATGGTTATGTTATTCAATGTTAATTTATAAATACCTACCATGTAATGCTCTCCTTCACTAGATTTCCTTTCTTTTTTTCTTTCTTTCTTAGAAGAAAATAGCTCACTTTGTGTTTCCCATAGTCAATTATTCAGAAACAAATTATTGAGATGAAACCAATTATTGAGATAGTTGACCAAATACATATAAAATTCAGCAAAATATCTTTGATTCCCCACAAGGCTCCAAAGGAAAATTCGTTGTCTAACCTGACAAGCACCCTGCCACTACCGAACAGAGCTACTTCAAATTACCAAAGCAGCTAATCACCTATTAATTTTTCTGTCACCTTTAGAAAATTCAGAATGTAGGATATTAGGAGAGGCAAACCTGCTCTGAGGCAGCCAAGAGCTGCAGGGAGTGGTGGCTTTATCTTGGAACAGGTTCTGTTACCCACATGACAAGTCCGACTTTGCATAAATCATCTCATCCCGCCTGTGTTCTCCATGACTCAGTGTAGCAGGGCTGCCTAGCTCTGATTCAGCCTTACAACAATGTGGTGAGGTACAGGGTCCTCGTCAGCAACTTGAATCAGGTGCTGTAGGAGTCCAGTGTGCAAATATTCCTAAAAACAGCACTGAGGTGTAGCTCTAAAAGTTCCATTTCTGAAACTAAGGTCACTCAGATTTATTCACAGAATCATAGAACAGGATTCATTTCAATGACTCCTCTAACAACCCCAATTAAAAAAGAAGAAAGCAAAGTCTTCCAAATGAAGTGACTTTATTAGGTCTCAGAGGTAATTTAAGTTGCAGCTAAGAAATTCAGCCACTTTTACGGCTCTCAATTCTTTCCTCTACATCACAAAATCTTCCTTCAAAAGTTTTCATGCACTTTTATGTATGAAAAAACTACTCTAAGACTGTAAGGAAAGAATTCATGGAAATGTAGCCAATGTCATGTAACAAATTAAGTCTATTAATACATCAAACTACTTACAGGTTGTTTATTAGTTTATTCTCCACAGAAAGCCTCACATATCCAGGAGACACGAGCACCTCTGTTCAGATGTTACCATTTGGGGCTTACACATGGGAGTGATGGTTGCCTAAGCATAAGGAATTTTTTTCAGCTGGAAACAGGATGTTTCAAGTAAGCTGAAGAACTTCCCCTCATCTTATGTCAAACTAATGACAGTTGTCTCTGTGACTACCAGTGTCACATAATTTGCTGATGGAGAATCCATTCTTGACACAGTGGTGAGACTCACTCACTTGGTACATAAAAAGAATGCACACTAACTCCTTCATGAATCCAAGGATAAAAAGATTTACTAAAAGGCTCATTTGCTAAATATTTCTTGGGAATAGTCCAAGAGCTACAGAATCAAATTCAAAATGAAAACTGAGATTTTTTTTTCCCTTCTGAATTTATGTTTAAAGGAAATAGTCATCATGTATCTCCTTTTTCAATAGTACCATAATGTTGTTGTCTGCTGTGTAACTCTACCTCTTGCTGTTTTATTGGGGAGCTATATTGCAGTGGAGAGTGAACTAGTTTTATATATATTTCTGTACAAGTATGCTACTGCTTTAAAAAACTATGTAAAATATAATGCAAATGGCAATTACAAGCCCACTTTGGGCTAATCTGATCCCATATTTCCCATCTCTGTATGTATCTAGAATATAATGACTTCCCTAAATACACCAGAGTCACTAGATCTAATTCCCAAAGTTTCTGTGTATGAAAAAGAACTAAGCCAATGGTAGCACAATTCATAATTTTAAAGTTCTTCCTCACTTTCAAACTGTACAACAAATCCCAGTCAATACTGACTTCAGTTCTTACTCTATCTTCTCTTTCTACTCCTAATGGAAATAGTTTTCCTTTCTTTAAGCTTTTATTAAATAATTGTTTGGTTTCCTCAGTTTTATTTATCAAATACTTCCTTGTGATATTGATTGTGATTTTAACTCTTGCCTTTCCTTAGAAGCCAGTCCTGGTCTCACCAAAAAGGGCACTGGCTCATTCCTGAAGTCTCCCCTATAAATGGCATGAACTTGTATTGCAGTCTGTGAAACATTTTCTTTGTCTTTGTATTAATCTTCATTGCCAGTCTTTTAAAGTAGAAATGACACCCTAACATTTAAAGGTCTTTAAAACTTACAATATTTCCCAACACAAGATAAATACTTGTTTGATTAATTAATACCTTCAAATTTATGCCTAGGGTAGCCCTTGCTAATTCCAAGCTATTTGCTCTTTTGATTTTTTGTGACTCTTGTCCTAACTAGAACTGTTCCATTTTCTACTTGCCATAATCCCAAAGCAGACAGGCAAGTCTCAATTCATGTCTTTGATACATGGATATTAGCATTATTAGAATGTAGATGAATTTGAAAAGTGAATCTTTACACAGAGAAAGGACTAATGTTAAGCTAATGTGGGAAAGAGTCACTTCAATGATCTACAAGTGGGGGAGGAAAAGCTTATATTCTCTGCTTACCCAAGAAATCAAGTTTATAGCCCTGGGCACAAAGCTACAACACAGCGGGGCAACAATGATTGTTTCGCCATCTTGGTTGCTGGAACCTTCCAAGGGCCCAATGGTAAGGCATTTGAAGAGTAAGTGGAGGGATGTGCAGAATCCTTTTTGTCATTTTTTTTTAAAATAGGAATACTGGCTCATTCAAGAGGGATTTGTTGGAGAATTAATTCCCCAAACAGCTTGTTTTGTTTTGTTTTGCTTCCTTTCTATGTAGGCAGCTTGTCTTAAGCTGCCAAGTAGGAAATAAATGGCATTAAAATGTGTTCCTGTGAACAAGCAAATTATCTTTTATCCTAATATTCTTTAGATTTCCTGAAATTTTGAAAACAACATAAAACCACCAGTGACTTCCCTATGATTCTTCCTTTGGGCCCTTCTTTCCTACATCTCATTTCAGTTCTTTTTTTGTCTGCTTTTCAAAGTTGCTAATGTCTGTGAAAGTATGCAATATCACGCCAGTTTTAATTCAGGTGAAGCTAAAATTAGAGGTAAACTTACTGGTTAAGTGGTCTCCTATCACATATCACACTGAAGCTCAAAGTAGACACTTAGGGCTAAATTTTCAAAAGGGCTCTCCAAATTTGCATTCACAAAGCCCTCATTGGTATGCATGAGCAGCTGTCTGGTACTTACCCCACCCAAAAACAGTCTGTGATTTTCTTATCAAAGGCTATACAAATTATGGTCTAAAATGATAACTGCAAATTGATAAAGCATTAAAACCACAAAACCACAAACAGCAGGTTCTTATTCATTGTGCTAAAATGCCTTGATTCCTATCCACTATCAACCATACAGTCAATATTTGAACTGCCCTGTAGTGCCTGCCTTTAATTCAGCAATGGTGTAGATAATTATCTGCTGGGGTATCACCTTGCCATGGCAGAAGAATCTTCTGTAATACAAAACCCAACAACTGGGTTATAAGACACATACAATCAGAATCTCCACAGGTTGATTTATGAACAAATCAATCTTAAAAAGTATGTATAATTCTTTCTTCCCATTCTCTTACTCCTCATATGAAGATTGGAATGAATTGTTGATATCTCCTCAAGATTCATATGTTAAAGCTCTATGCCCCATTGAGATGCTATTTGGAGACGGAGTCTTTGAGAGGTAATCAGATTTAGAAAAGATCATGAATTTGAGGCCCTTATGATGGGATTAGTGCCCTTACAAGAAGAGACACCAGATGGCTTGAATCTTCTCAGTATGAGAAGGTGGTCATCTGAAAACCAGAACAAGAGCCTCCATAGAAACTAAATCAATTGTCACTTCAATCTTGAATTTCCAGCCTCCAAAACTGTAACAAAATTCCCTATTATATTGCCCCATCTATGGTATTTTGTTGTGACAAAGCAAGTTGACTGTAACAAAGATCTAGTTATAGAAATGATTATACCAACACTTACCTAAATATTAATATCATAGTTGCAGTGAAATAAATATCACTGTATGGTTGCATGCAGCTTTAGATATAACTTTATCTCACTAAGCAGAGTCACAGTTTAAACCTTCAGCTGGTAAAAGTTTATCTCTCTGTTTAGCCCATTTGCAAAAGGTATTCCCTTTGGGGGACTGTTTAATAAGTCAAAGACATAACAGAAACAGTGTTGACCTCATTAACATAAGCTCCCTTTTCCTGTTTATAACTTGGTCATAAACCTTCATAACTGCTCAGTAAGAAAACCGTCTGGATGGTAATAGTACTCAGAGGGGGTGTTGCTTGCAGATCCGTGAAGCCAAGCCACATGTCCCTCCACCAAAGAGCTTTAAAAGTGCTACTCTCAGTGAAAACAAAACTCCTTAAAATTTATTAACACATCAAGGCCACTATGTAGAAGAGAATGTGAGTATACAGAATATAAAGGAATGAAATTTTAACTGTCCTAATGTAGACTTCTCACACATGCCCTTGATTTGAAATCTAATAAATCACAAAACACACCTTAGACTCCAATTCATTTTTTAAAATATGCATATAGACATATGTATATCTGGGTATGTGTATACATATGTACCTATAGATTATATGCTTATATGTGCAGAGGTATATACACACAGAAACATACACATTGATACAGACTTATTCTGATCATCAGTTGTTAATGTTAAGAAAAATGTCATCAAATTGAATAAATAAGTTGCTTTTATTTTTCAATGGGAAATAGAGAGAGAAAAAGAGGAGGGAAAACTTTAATCTTTTAATCTGCTTGTGTGAATTCCAAAGTGTTGGCAAGACAGGTTCTGCATACACAGTTCCTCAAGGAACATGGTTTGCCAAAAAAAAAAACCAAGAGCACCAAAGGACAGATTGTGGTTTAGGTATGACTGTTTCTTCCATAGTCAACAATTTGTCATTAATGAACAATCATAATTTCTATTTAATATGTCAAGTGAATTGAATACATATTCCAAAACATCATATTCCTTTTCACATTATTTAAATTCTTACATACCATATTTCTATGACACTAGAATTGTTGTTTAGTGAGAGCTGACTTCAAAGATTCAGTAAGCATATGTGTCAAAGTCCAGAATTAATTGAAACAAATCATGAAGTATAAAAACTGCTGCAAAAAATATATCACACTTTAGAAGAAAATAGCAATCACCTTCACACAGTTACTAATATCAGCATCAGAAGTGTGAGCCAACTGGACCCCTGCTCCTTGTGCCTCATCTCTCTAATGGTTCTTCAGAAAACATCTCACCTCAACCTCATTGAGACTGCAAATCTATTTCCAGTTGACGGAACCAGCAATCATGAGGGAAACCAGTTAAGCAAGCAAGCAATATGAAAAATCCAGTGCAGAACTTTCTTCAGGATAGACAGCTGAGTTTGTTCAAGAGGTACATGTTTCAGAGGAACAGAGAGAAAGATGGATTCCAGCGGGAAAACTAAGAGATAACCAAATGAAGCATGTAGTCCACAAGTGGATCATGCTTTGAACTCACCATCAGCCATTTTAAGGCTAATGGGGGAAATCTGAATATAAATGGAATAGTCACTAATATGAAAAGCTTGAGATGATAATACAGCAGTGGTTAAGTTGGAAAATGTCTTTATTTTGGAAAATAGGTCCTAAACCATTTAGGAATGAACTGTCATGAAGTTTGTAACTTATTTTAAATAATGCAGCAAAAAGATTACAACAAATATGGTGAAAAGAATGCAATTACAGTATTAAATTGAGTTGATGAATGCATGGGTATTTATTATACTCTTAAACTTATTTTTCTACATATTTGAACTTTTCCCTATAAAAAGTTAAATGAATTTGAATTCACTAACTTGTTTTATAGACATAGCATCATTTCAATGCTTTTAAAATATTGGATAAAAGAATGTACACAAGTGCATACAAAGACATATTATTAGGGAATTAATTAGCAAAATAATTATTTTAAAATGCAAATCCTTTCTTTATGTCCTACTTGATTTACCTTGTAAAAGTAACTTAACAGCTGGATTCACCAGTAAATTAAGGGGAACATAACTCTACCCTCAAAATGTTCTTAGGAAGACGAAATGAAGTAACATTTTATAAACCATATATTGTGATACAAATAGTACTTATAACTCTAGTTATAAATTGGATCTTGCTTTATAGTTAATTTCCTAATAGCAATTAACATGTCCCTCCTCCACTTAGGAGAAGGAATTTACCAGTAAATTCAAAATTATAAATATTCATGTATCCAAGCACATTTCCCATTTTTGTGTCATCTGGCAAGAAGATACTCGTACCTTATTCCTAATGAAAGTTAACATACGCACACAAACATAGTCATTTATGGTTATTGGATATTGTTCTCTCAGTATGCATTTAAATTTGTATCCAGGTTACCTTAAATCCTCTGTGAATACTGTCAAGATCAGAGACCAACATCAAGTCAAAGATAAGGCTGATTCTGCAAGTTTATTAGGGCATCTAACAGAAGAGAGATGAGTGTCTAGTTACAAAACCTTATACTTTGTAGGCTTTGAAAATACGAAGCAGATGTTCAAATTCTAAAAAGTCAAACTCTTCATGTCAATCTCTGCTTTAGTTATTTGAACCACAACGCCTTTTGTTACATCACCACTGAGATGAGTTATTTTACATAACTAACCAAAGGAGAAATGACTTAAAACACATGACCAACCGAATCAGAAGTTAATTTTTTTTCTAGATACTTGGACAGTGCCCTTAAATGCTACTACTAGTATGTAAAAAAGTATATTACCAAATCATAGCTAAAATACATTAAAACACTCAACTAAATATTTAAAGTTATAATAAACCACTGAGGTCTATTGGGAACTTAGTATTCTTAAGCTCAAGATGTGAGTTGGTGTATAAGTTCAGAAAGTATGACAGCAGCAGTGCATACATGAGTATGGCATTTGGTATTTGGTGAAAGTTTCTGGTCCTCTTAGACTCTGGACCTGATTAGAGTCATCAGAAATCTTATGTTCATTCAAGTCATCTCTCTCACGTTCATGGAACCAAATAAAGCAGAGTTAAGAGATCTCTTGGGTATGTTGTACTTAGCAAACCATCACCCCCATCAGTCTGCAGTGCTTAGGACTTAGCCTAGCCTTGATTAAACAGCACAGATGTTGGTTGAATGAAAGGTATGATCAGTGGACCCATAATATACCCATCCCATAATATCAACAAGATGTACAGAAGATTTGGAAAAATTCTCATTACTTCTCTATCTACCTGCCCAACATGGGTTTAGAGGTTTACTAAGAATTCAGAACAGAATTTCCTGCCAGACACTGGTCACAGCAAGAGTCAGGTGATCTCAAAACAGAGAATGCAGAGTGCTCAGTTCAAAACCAGGAGTCAGGAAGACGATGCTGCTGAGCTTCAAAGAGAACCATGAGAATTAAGATGGGGCATGTTGGCAGGAGATGGACCAGAACCCAGGGTATGTCACCCAGGGCATAGTCATGGGATAGTGACGCAGGGCAGTAAATTATGTTCTGCATGAAAGACAGAGTTGGATAACCAACAGCTCCAGACAGAGGTGTTATCACAGCAGAGGACAAGAAGGACCTAAGGAGCAGGAGTCTTGTTTTGCAAAGTAGAAACTTTCTCCTTGTTGTTACAGAACTTCTCCTTCCCTATCTACACACCGTCCTGGGGAAGAAGAGGAAGGAAGAATATTGAAGAGAGGAAGCACTCTGGATTTGGTTGTAAACTGGCTTAAAAAGCCCAGAACAACTTCGGAGAAATAAATCTACCCTTCTGTATATTTGAGTCCTGTGTATAAAATTTCAATCCCACTACCAATTGTCCTGAGTATACTGCCTAATTCTCTGCTCAGACTGACATTTTTTCTGGGTCCTCCAGACAGAACTAAGAACTGCTAACGAAGAGTTGAATTTTTTCACTTTTCTTCAGCACAATGTTCGCAGGGTAAACCTGCCTCCTGATCCAGCTTCCTTGGCTTCAGGGACCATGTAAGATTGTCAGCGCCTGCCATTTTAATGTGTTTTCGCACAGCAGGCTCATGCAATGTGGCAGCTGGAGGCAAGTGTAAGATGGGAACAGGGTTCGCCAGCTTCTGAGAGAAACCAAGATTTTCCTAGTGAGGAATTTAAAGACACAGATACACGGCCACCTCCAGACTAGCACAAAACCAGGAACAGTTACATTCCTGCCATTTAAGGGAAGAATAGGGTCAAAGACTATCACAAACACCATTAAAGAACAGCACCTTTGAGAGCATCCATGGGGTAAAGAGAGAACCTAAAAGCAAACAATGGGGGGAGGGGTTTAAATGTATCCAGTCTACAGTTGGCAACCAAAAAGAACAAGTTTAAGAATGAGCAGCTCTTACGCATTTATCCTGAACGGTGAGCAAAGAAAAGCAGAGCATTGCTTTAAAGGACTTCAACATATCGAAATTTGTTTTCTTTGGGTCCTAACAAAATTTTTAGTTCATTGATCTCAAAGATTTTGCTTTAGGTTTCTGTATGTGACAACGTATCCCTCTAGTCCTCTCCTTTAGGGCTGGACTTGTGTGAGTGTTCACGCAGGTGTTTGTCTGTGCGTGTGTGTGTGTATGTGTGTGTGCTTTAAGCAGTAGACATAGTATATGTTCGATGGTTAAAAGATATTTTAAGTCCTTGCTAATCCATACAATATTCCCTACAATGTATCCAAACAGGATATTAGAATTAGGATGTGATTCTAACAAGCAGAATCAGATATTATGGTTTTACTAACATCTGGTGTCAACCAGGCACACACAAACTGACATTTTAGAAAAATGATATTAAGAGCATTTTTTTTTCAAAGTTTAATGCGCTTTGCTCAAATTATCATGACATTGCAATATATTCACCAGGATATCTGATCTGACACTGTAATTAACCTGCGTGACCTGTCACCATAGTACACAGTCAGCACCCTTTTCTGGTAAGGACTGTAAACTTCTCTCCCACATCAACTTGTGTTTTATTGACTAGCACGTTTATGAGCTTCTAACATTTTGCCTTCACTCAAGCCTATGAAATATTCCCACAGATGTCCTTCTTAGTTAAATTTGTACTGACTTCTCTAAGTAATGTTTCTGACCATTCTCAGTTAAAAGCTCACTTCAGCCTGGTCTGCAAGACTTAGCAAAACATCTGAGCCCTTGCAACTAGGAATGAGTCACAAGGATTTCTACCAACGCTAACCACTGACCTGGCTTCTCAGCTCATCTCTGAGCTCAACATATGCTTTAGAGGCTAGACTCTCAAATTGATATTCTTCAACAACTTCTCCACCGTCATCAGTAGTTTTAGAGTTTATAATTACTGTCAACACAGTTGGCAAGCCTTATTCATTCAGCTGGTCTTCCATCCATTCATTTATTATGCAAGCTTTACTAAGATAATACAAGTAAACAAAATAACAACAAAATTATACTAAGCATCTCTTATGGGTTGGGAATAATAATAAGCCCTGGAGATACAAGCCTAACTCAGAATTCAGAAGGAAAGTTGACATTTGTCTGTATAGTAGAATTTGGAAGTATCAACTCCACCAAATATATTTTTAATCTTTCCTATTTTTTAATTCCCTACTTTCATACCCAAAAGAAACCAGAGTGTATACAAAGGATAGATAATTACTAGATTTCTTATTAGCAAAACCAAAATTAAAAATTAATGAAGGGCAAGTAATGGAGGATGATATAAGTAAATGTATTTTTGTCATTTATTTATTTATTTATTTATTTATTTATTTATTTATTTATCTACTAGAGACAGGGTTTTGCAATGCAGTTCAGACTGGACTTGTATTCATTATATAGGCCAGGCTGATCTCAAACTTGCAGCAATCCTCATACCTCAGCCTCCTGAGTGCTGGGATTATAGGCATGTGCAACCATACCCAGTCAAATAAACATATACACATTGAAACCCCCCAAAATAAAATGTAGAAGTGGAGGGGGATTTTGCAAAAGAGGAAAATTAGAGTGGTGAAATTGATCAGAATATATTATGTGTATATACCAATCTTCTAAATGAAATCCATTATTTTAAAAAATTGACACAAGAAGAAAAAAAGTTGAAGAACAAAAAACTGATAATGCAATTCTAAAAATAAATATATGCAAAATTATCATTCACTTATGAAGCAGAAACTGAGAGTTTATTATGTACACTCAAATCTTTCTGAAAGAATTGTTAAAGGATATACCTTGTCAAAAAGAAATTTGAACCCTAACAGACATTGAGGATGGAAGGCATAGAAATTTATCAAATGTAGTACTTTAATTAGCTCCTCATTAAAAGAAATAACTAAAATTCTGAATCAAAAATCAAAAGTAAAACAAGGTACAGTCTAGGTACAGTAGACAGAGGAATGTTCAGTGGAAAGAAAAGAAGTACTAGGCATTATTTTCAGAAGAATAAAAACACTTAGAAACATCCATAATAGTTAAATATCTGTCTAAGCAGGCTTCTAATTTGTATCTACTCTGGAAGAAATCATTTTATAGGAAAAAATCGAAACTTTTTCCCAAAAATCCTGTGACCATATATAAGCATTCTTATGGTTAATACATTGTGTCAACCCAAGAAGTTTAAAAGTTTAACTGAGAGACTCAGCAGGGAGCCAGGGTTCTTACTTTGTAAACATCCTCATCCTGTGCAAAGGAGGGCAAGGACATTTTGTGAGTGTTACACCCACCCTGAAGGTTTTGTGGGGGGGTGGCCTGTGTACAATTTGAGGGTAGAGAAGAGGCT
>RJWT010012832.1:0-22162 GCA_004365215.1 Cuniculus paca
TATTTTAATACTAATTTAGTGAGCTATCACAAGATTTTCATTTTTATGGATATACAAATATCGTTCCATATCTATCTATCTTTTTGAGAGGTCGCAAAACTGTATATACATTTTAGGAAAAGAAAAGCAGTATGATTTTTTTCAACAGATGGTGTTACCTTTGTATGGGGCACCCTAGAGGATGTCTTATATAGCAGAAAACCCACTTAGAGAAGAAATTGAAAATCCATGTGCAACTATCTCACTGACCACGGTTACCCAATCAGCTGTTTGCCTTACTAATAAATGTCTGGAAGCTAATGGCCACTACTTTGAGCATCTCTTGTAATTGTACAGTACAAAGGTAAATTGCATTAATTTCATGGTACACCTACAAATATAAGGAAGAAGCATTTATTTTGGTTCACAGTTTGTAAAACTTTTTTTTTTGTACATTACATCACATTTCACATTATATTATATCACATTACATGAAACTATTTCATTCTATGTTTCAGGCTCTACCTTTCTCTCCTTTTATTTTGTCTTCTTCATAGAATCCTGAGTCAAAGATCTTGTCAGCATTTGTTATATTCAAACAAATATATAATATAATATTATATATATTCAAACTAGCTAAAGCAAAAAATTACCTAAACATTTCTGCAAAGATTCTGACGTCTAGAACAGGCAGAACCAGGAATCCCTACTTACATCTCACAGAAAGTTGTCTTTCACTTGTGTTGCTATGTTATATGAGAATGCTATGTATCACTGTGCTGCTTTGTCAAATAAAAATATTAACAATATTGATACAATAGAAATACATGTTTTACACTGTAAAAATTTAAAACTCAGTTTAGTTTTTTGTTTTAGTTTATTAGTATATATTTGCAGTACATAGTGTTGCCATTCTTTGTGTGGAGTTGATACATATACATAATACAGCTTAATTCCTTATTTCATCCCCTTTCCCTCCTTCCCTCCCTGTCTCTCTCCCCCTTTCTCTGATCCTCTTCCTTTTTATGGTACATATTTGCAGTACATAATGCACACTTTTCTGAAGCTGACATACTTAAGAAATCAGCTGTATGTAGTAAAAGATACAAGATAGGACAATAATAGAAACATTTAAATAATTGTATCATATCTATGTGTGGGTCTAATGAATTTCTAAGTTGATTTGTCTACTTTTGGGTATGCTTGAATGTCTTGAGTAAAAAGAAAATGTAATATATAGTTTGTTACATCCCTGGATAACTGTTGTCAAATTTTTTATAATCGATTTACTTCTGCATCTTGATTATTTGCTGTCGACAAATCTGTATAATTTTATGTTGTAAAAGCAATTTAATTGTTTTCTTGTCACTGAGACACACTACCAGACACCTACAAATTTAAGGAATAAATGTTTATTTTGCTTCACAGCTTGCAGAAGTTTCAGTCCATGGTTGGTTGGTTCCAAGGCAGGGTGGCGTGACGGAGGAGAAGCGGAGAGAGCTCAAAGGAGAAGGGAGGGAGATAGGCCTTTCTAGACCACTGCCTTAGCCACCCACCTATTCCATCCAGGGTTCACTTTTCACGTTTAGCTATAAACTCATCAGTGAATTAATCTGCTGACTCAGTCAATGCACAAAAGCCCCACCTATGAGGCTTTGGGAAAACATCTAGATATAAACCCCAATTTGCACTCTTCTCTTAAATCTTTTTCAAACTGAGGGAATACACTTAAATTCAATCCGTTCATTTGCTTGTCAAATAAAAATCATGATGGACCTTTGTCATAGAAATCCAACTTATGTTTTGCATCTGACTAATGTGACAAAAATATGATTGTTATTTCTGGGTAAATTAAGAAGTCATGGGTCTTTCACTGTATTGAAAGTTCTACTTGCCTCACTAATAAATCATTAGGTTCATTTCTGAGGAAAATAACTTTGCAACTGAAATAAGATATGGTGTGCAGTTAATATGTTTAAATTGATCTGAAATGTATTAGTGCAAATTACAGAGAGAAAAGAAATTGAGAAAGCTGTAGCAGATCAGATCAGTTTGTCACTGGAAGTGGAAGTCATTAAGAGATAAATAAGAGTGATTAGAACATAGTGAAAAAACATATCATGAAAGGTTTTCTGCTCTGCATGTCTCAAACATCACGATAAAATAATAAATACAAGTAGTGAATCATTGGAATGAAAGTGATGGAGAACTTAGTAAGTGAGAATAATATTGTGGATGAAAGTTCAAAACAAATGTGTATTAGGTTTTTCACTCTCATTTCCCATGTTTTCTCAGAAAAACCACAGTATAAACAAAAATTCATCTGCAAAAGAATGTTTGAATTGAAGTAAAGGAAAATAATGTATTGCATTTCTTAGACTTAGCTTTGCATTTCCATGATTAGTAGCTTGGTGCCCTCACAGAGCTGTACCCCTGAAGAGCCCTGCAAGGGTCCACTGGATTGTCATGGCTCCTCATTTCTCTTAACCCTCTGGGGTCTTGAAAAGCTTCTCCAGGATTCACGTTAAAAGGAAAATGTGAAGAAAAAGATTGTATGTTTTGTGTTGTTCTAGACATTTTTTTATTCAGAAATGTAATGAAGTATTGTCTCTGAAAAATACACAGGGAAAGAAATTATTTTTACTGTGATATAGATATTGTTCAAAACCATAAAATCAAGAGACTTAACATAGATGGCTACAGATTCTATTCTGTGATTTTGAAAGAGAGAGATGTTAGAATGAATATAAAAAGGTGGCAGGGGAGGAAAAGTTGAAGTTAGATCCTTGTACTTTAAAATGCAGAACCTTGAACTACTTCACATTTCTCTTTCATCTGCATTAGAATCTATTTTGTTTAATTATTTTAGTCTCTTTGATATTTTATCTTATTTTTAGAATTAAAAAAGATTCCCTGGTACTTCAAAATGGGTTTGAACTAACATGAAATTATAATAAATTTTCATCTAGATTTTTCAAATGTAAAGATATCTTAATATGCTAATTTTTATGATTTTACTTTTAAAAATTTTTATTTGCTTCATTATATGATGCTGCCTTTTATTACCTTCCTTTTAGTGATGAAGTTTTAAAGTTTCACTGTGGTTCACAAAATCATCCTATCTCTGCTGGAAAAAATCTAAAGCATAACTAAATTATCACTTAGCAACACATTTGTCATTTATCAGTACAAAACAGTGAGAGACCAAATGCCAAAATCAGTTTTCTCTTTTCTCAAGAGAAGTTATACCATGACTTGCTACTGTGCAAACAGAATGACGAAAGAATTCTAATATGATATTCTGGACTGATCTTACATTAGTTGCAAACAGTTACATTTTGGTACGATTAAATAATTTATAAAGAAAATAATGCAACAATAATTCATTAGTTGCTTTGACTATATCCTTCCCCTCTGTTCTGCTAGATAAGTGCATAGAGCATCTTATCTTTGGGGATATCAAATGTAACATTTTGTTATGAGTTTATACCACAGTCAATAGAAGTTTAGAGTCCACCATGAAGTTTCCCATTATCATAGTAAGTTTAGTAATAATTTTGTCCTCAGAATTTCAGAAAATAAGATAACCATTAGATTTAAGTTTCGAATCTGTTCTTTAGCTCCATTCATTTAATTGAATTGTTAATTATCAACTGAATTATATTCTAAAAGAAAGCTTGGAGAATGGTAAATAAAATTGATTTTATCCCTGATTAATTTGGGTCCTTTTGTGTTTTAGTTTTCAGGAAATCAAACACTTTAAAGTTATTGCATATTTAATCAATGTTCTTGTTCAAAATGAAAACCACTATACTATTTAATGTATAGAAGCTTTTTAACTCTTTAGAAATGGAACTTGGCCTCAGAAGTGACATTTTGAAAGAATTATTCTTGTTCCTAATTTCTCTGATAAATAATATTACTTATTTTCAACATTTTCTAAACATATAACATACTTTAACATTTTACTTTTATATTCTCTTTTATAACATTATGTTTTCTCTACATAACTATACCTTGTTCTTTTGGTACATTCCATTTGACACAAATATTTTATTTTTCTTTTATCCTTGTGATATGCTCATCATTATTGCCAATAGCAGTTTTAATTCGTTTCATGAGAAAGCCTTATAGTGTGCCCATCCTGAGTGTTCATTCGGCAAGGAGACCAGAGATACATGTAGCCAACTCTTTGGGAATTTATAGTTATTTAGAAAAAGATCTACCAATGTATCATGCTATGTTTAAATGAAATTAAGGTAATTAGAAATGATATTTAAGTCTTTTAGACTACTAGGTTGTCATCCTCAGGGGCTTCTACCAAATTCAGTTATTACATCCAGCAACAATTCCAGTACATGTCATATTAAATTTGAATGTGAAAAAGTAAACTGATAAAGAGCCAAACAAATAGTTTAAAAGTACAGAAAAATACATTAGAGAAATAATTTTCATCTGATTCTTTAACAATTTTTTTCTAGTTTAAGTGCTTTTTTGCAAAGACCTCTTGTATTTGTTGCTAGATACTTAATTTGTGATGTACTGACATTCACTCAAGTATGAAGAGCAAATGTCGCAATCTTCCAATAGAATGCAGTTTACAACTGATAATTTGAGAACAACCAATTAATAATATATTTTATTAATAGAATAAAGGCATTTTAATCTCTTTTTAATAAAGCCAATTTTAATAAAGGCAATTTTAGTATATATACATATATATATTTATATAATTTTTTTTTTTTGCAGCACCAGGGATAGAACTCACAACCTTGTGCTTGCCAGGCAGGCACTTAGGCCACTGAGCTAAATCCCTGGCCCCTCTGAGTGTATATAATATGTCATAAAGCATACTAAAGTGGTCTTGTATGAACTAACAGTTCATTTTAAAAGAGAAAGTGGATTTTTACAGTATAACACAAGTAAATGTCAGTAATAAACTAACAATAAAGAAGCCCAGTGTTTAGGGACAGAGTAGGCAAGTTCTGTGTCTCGCTGAAATGATCAGGGAAATGGTGAACATGAATAGCATTTGGAAGAAGAGATAAGTTTTAAATAGATGGGCTGGAAAACAGATTAAACTGTTTCATTCATATGAATAATAGCATGAATAAATACAATGCGATAGAAATGTAGAAGACAGGATTGGAAGGCTGTTTGGATTAGTAACCATGGAGCAGCAGGTATAAGTACATGCATGTAGGGGAAGGTTGCACTGTCAGGGAATGTAGGGAAGACGTAGTGGCCAATTGTAGAAGCCAGGAGGGCAAGTGGACCTTGAACTTTCTTCTGTAGCTAGTCTTGAACCTCTAAGGGCTTTCCAGATGCAATCAATTCAGGTCCACTGCTTGTCTAGGCATGTCCGACACAACATAAAATTTGCCAACCCTACATCTAGACATTGGCTTATATTAAACAGTTTAGGAGTATTAATCTGGCAACTTTTTAGATGGTTTTGGAAAGAGAAGAAAAGAGAGTTAAATGAGGAAAGTATTCAGTATTCCAGGCATAATAGATATAGACTGAAAATAGCGTGATGCCATGAAAAATTTTTATTCTAAGCTATGATTTTAAATTTTCTGTTCAACACAAAGCAGAGAGAGCTACCCTATGAGGGCTGTCTGCTGGTTTTAAAGGTAGTGTGCCTCTTTTCTTTTTGTCAAGATACTTGTTTGTATTCTGACCTGACATTGTAAAAGAAAATGTATTTTGGGAATTTTTTTCTATTCCTTTCATCCTCATTACAAAGGGTTGACCTAGTAATGTTTGTAATACTTGCAGAACCTTTAGTCAACCTGAGGACAAAGAATCTAGCTCAGATGATAAAAATAGATCAATCTATCTGGATGTAGCAAAATATTCCATTTTTGCTGCCTTTTAAGTGTATTGGAATACACATATTGCAATTTACCTCCAGGGACTGTTGAGTCAGACTACCTATGTTCAGTCTTAGATACCTGTCACTCTATTTATGGATGAATTAGATAAGTGATGTAATCTCAGTCATCCTGAGTTATCTTTATTCTGTAGTTGGCATGATAATAGTATGTTATAAAAACTGAATGACTGTTCATATATGTACATTATTTCACATGGGACCACCTATACAGTAAATACTCAAGTGTTAACAGTTACTAACTTTCAGTCTTTTTTTTTTTTTTTTTGGTACTAGAATCGAACCCTCAAAAAAGCTTTGCTTGTATGAAAAATTATTTGATTTTTTTATGTAAATGCAAATATAGTTTATGATGACTATATAATAGTACATAGTTTTACTCGATTTGTTTTGTAGTTTCTTTAAGGTAGTTTAGGCACTTCAATATCAGTGGTCTCTGACCTAAAGGAGTTTATAGTGTAGTGAAACAAATCCTACATTAAGTATAGTATTAAAGTAGAATATTAATACAAATAAGTATCTTGGGGAGTTTAGCAGTGTAGTGAAACAAATTCTACATTATGTGTAGTATTAAAATAGAATATTAATACAAATAAGTATCTTGGGGAGCAGAAATACTTTTGCAAAGAAAATGACATATGAACTATGCTTTTCAATTATTCATTTATGGAATGTCAGAATATTTGTTCTGAAAGTTATTGCAGTAAGAATTGAAGAGGAAGTATTGTAAAGCACAATTGCTTGGGTACTGTGCTACATTGAGAATACTCTATTCATAAAGTGCTGAAGCATAAACCTGTAGCTAGAGCAATGGAAATAATAGTGTTTCAAGTTGAGAAGCAGGACTTGGACTAGCATTGTTCAACAGAAAGTCAGAAATAATTTTTAATTTATGGTTAGATTTTTATAAAATGTAAGTATAAAAAATTTAAATTAAATTCTTATTTTATTTAGCCAAATATATCTGAAATATTGCCATTTCAACAGCTCATTCATATGAACATTATTACTGAGATAGTTTATGTTCTTTTCTCCATATTGTCTCCAAACATGTATTACATTTATAGCACACCTCAATTTGGACTAGACACATTTCAGGTGCTCAGTAGCTACAGAAGCTTAGTGGTCATTGTGTTATATGGTACAGATGAAGTAGACCTTTAACATACTTCAAGAAACTTGAGCTACATTATACTATTATATTAATCTTTGATAATATGTAAAGTCTACACACCTGATGATTGTTAGAGTGACCTTTTCTCTATAAGGTATGGAGGATATTCATGGCTAGCAAAAAGTCTTTGTTTAAGAAATGTTTATTTTCTGCTGTTGAATGATCACCTCTCCTTAGGAGATCTCTATGGTAGGGCAGGAAGACAAAGTTAACTTTGATGACTGCTTGGCATTTTTACAGAATTCCTCATAGAGCACTTGAGGGAGCTAGGCTGGGAACCTATGAAGAATGCCATTTCCAAGCCAATATTTCTGAGTGGTCTGAATCAAAGCCGCCTCACAGGTCAGGTTATATTAATTTTTAAAGTTCAAACAGACATGAATGCTCCACAATAATGGGGTGACAGCATACACCAACAAGAGAAACAGAAACAATCATATCAAAGAGAGTTAGATTTTGTGGGGGGAAATGAGCAGTTTTTAGGTTATTGTCAGGTTCCTAGTCTTTTGGAATAAAACATGTTAAGTGGGAAAGATTAATAACATAAGTGAGAAAAATACAAAACCCTCTTAATATCTTACCATTTAAACCATGTGTAGTATTAATTAACTTTTGTATTCTGATAATGTTTTAATTTTTAATCTAATTCATATAATTAAATAAGGTTTTGGAGGTTAATTTAGTCAAGGTTCAATTTGGCAGTTATTTTACAAATTATTCTTAATTTTTGAAAAGCAACTTCTAAATTTTCATTGAGTCTGTTTTGAAACTTGTTGAGAAATATTTAAACAAAGAATTCAATGAGTAGAATATCTGAAAATTTTAGATTGTGAAGCTTTAGTGAATTTTGTTTATTGAAAATAAAGCAAGCAGAAAGATATTGAAATAAGTATCTACAAAAGCGATGAGAAGTGAAACAAATTAAGTACAGGGAACAAACTGTGTGAGATTTAATGTTTAAATTTCATAACTGTGTTTTATAATATCTTGATCTGCAAAAGAATATTCAAAGGAAGCTCAGAGCTACCAATTGGTTTCCTTTTTAATTTGTTGGTATAGACTGATATTACTAATGTTAACTGGTTTTCAGAAGTTGGTACTAACCAATTTTAATCCCATTTGCCCTCTCTCTATTCTTCATTCCTAGGAGCCCCTGACTCATCTCCAAAAGTTGGGTTTTCTGTCATCTCTAATGTTTTTAATTTAATTCACTAATTTTTAAACATTTATTTACCGATGGTTTAAGTTTATCATAAAGAAGAAAAGACAGTTTTTAACTTTCTGAGTTTGGCTTATTTTATTTAACATGATAGTTTATAGTTCCACTTATTTTCTTGCAAACAATACGAGTTATTTGTGTGTGTGTGTGACTGGGCAATATTTCATTGTGTATATATACAAAATTTTCTTTATCCATTCTTTTGTTGATTAGTATCTAGCATATTTTCACAACTTAGCTTACAACAGATATGAAAGTATGACTATATCATGAAGAATTTAATTCTTCTGGGAAAATTCCCTGGTGTAATGGGTGGAAGGATATCTCCCAGTATAGACTTTTGAGGTCTCTCCACGTTGATTACCATAGTATTTGTATTAGTTTACATTCCCACCAATGTAAGAGGACTCCATTTTCACTGTATTCTTGCCAGCATTCACAGTTACTTTTTTTGTTTGTATGCATATTTTGCTTTTTGATATTCTTGATGATAGTCATTCTGACTCTGGTGAGATGGAATCTCCATGTTCTTTTATTTTATTTGTTTTGTTTTTCTCTGATAGATACAGTTGTTGAATAATTTTTTCTATATTTTTTGTAATATAAACTTCTTTTTTTGAGATATGTTCAATTACCTACTTTTTATTGAGTTAATTGATTTATGGGGATTCTTTATATACTCTAGATATTAATCTACTCAAAATATTGCTGGCAAAAATTTTCTCACAATCAGTGGGTTGTCTCTTTACTCAGTTGTTTCCTTTGATATGCAGAAGATTTTTAATTCATATAGCATCATTTTTGATTCTCAATATTATTTCCTATGTTTTTAAAGTGCTATTGAGGAAGTCATTACCTGTTTCTATGGCTTCAAGTGTTTCCATTATGTTGTCTTTCAGCACTTTTAATGTTTCTTTTGTTAAATCTAGGTCTTTGATCCATTTTGATTTGATTTTAGTACAGTGTAGGAGATGGAGTCTATCTTTAATTTTCTGCATATGGATATCCAGTTTTTTCAGCAATTTTTGTGAAAGAGACCATCATTTCTGCAGCATGTTTTTGGCTTCCTTGTGAAAAAGTAAGGTAGCTGTCAATACATGGGCTTGTTTCTATGTCTTCTGTTTTAAAAATATTTCAGATTTGGTTTTTAAATTTGGCTTTACAGTATAGATTGAAGCCCAATATAGTGATAGTCCAGCGCTTTAAGGTTGGGGTTTTAATGGTTATTCTGGGTCTTTTCTGATTTCATATGACAATTAAGATTTTTTTCTAGTCTGAGAATAATGTTTGTACTTTAATATGGATTGCATTACATCTGTATATCAGTTTTGACAAAATGGCCATTTTTACAATATTAATTCTTCTAATCATGAACAAGAAATGTCTTTATTCTCTAATGTGTTCTGCAATTTTGTTTCTTCAACATTTTGTAATTTGGGGCTTTCACATGCTTTGTTTGGTTGGTTTTTAGGTATTTCAATTCTTTAGAAGCTATCATGTATAGAATTGATTTCTTTTTCAGTTGGTTCATGGTTAGTATACAGGACACAGTTGACTTTTGTGTGTTTATTTTGCATACTGCTACTTTACTAAATTCAGTTATCAGTTTTAAAAGTCTTCCGGTACCTTTTCTTATGCCTTCTATATAAAGTTTCATGTCATCTGCAAATAGGAATAATTTGGCTCCTTTCCTAATCATATTTTTACTTCTTCCGCTTCCTTGATTACTTTAGGAAAAGCTTCAGCAGAGGAGTGATGAGCGGGGAAACTCTTGTCTTGTTTGACATTGAAAGGAATTATTTGCTCTGGGAATGTCAAATATGACTTTTATTATTTTGAGATAAGGTGCTTTAGTACTCATTTTTCATCTTTTTTCATGAAAGATGTTGAATTCTGTCAGAGGTTTTTTCCGCATCTATTGAGATGATTGCGTGATTCTTATCCTTGATTCTGTTTATGTGACGTATTATATTTATTGACTTTGTATGTTGTACTCTTAAGATAAAACTAACTTGGTTTTGATGTATGATTTTGTTAGTACAGTACCAAATTTTGTGAGTGAAGATCTTATTAAGAATTTTCCATTTATATCTATGAAGGATATTGGTCTTTCTTTTGATTATTTATTTGGGTTTATTTTGTTGTTCTAATGTAGGCACTCATGGCTATAAAATTCCACTTGGATGTACTTTCACTGTGTTCCAGAAATTCTGATATGACTTGTTTCCATTGTCATTTGATTCTAGGATTTTTTTTTTTTGAGAAAGGGTCTCACTATGTAGTTCAGGATGGCCTTGAACTCACTATGTAGCCTAGACTGACTTCAAACTCACAGCAATTCTCCTGCCTCAGCCTCCTTACAGCTGGGATTGCAGGCAAGTGCCATGATGCCTGGCTCAATTCTAAGAATTTTAAAAAAATTTCTCCCCTGAACTTTTCAGTCACCCATTGATCACTAAAAGTATACTATTTAGTCTCCATGTCTTGTAATTTCTGTGGCTTTGCTGTAGATCTCAATTTTGAAGCCACTGTGATCTGATAGGATGCATAAAATTATTTCAGTTGTATTTTGATATGTTAAAATTGTTTTATTGCCAAAAATAGACTCCATTTTGGATAAATCTCAATAGAATATTGAAAAGAAAGTATATTTTGCAGATGTTAGATATCTACTTTACAGATATCAGTTAAGTCAATTTGATCTGTAGTGTTGTTTAATTCTGATATTTCTTTGTTGTTTGTTTATTTAGCTGACTAATATATTTGTCATAGTGAGGATATTAAAATCCCAACTATCATTGCATTGGGGTTTATCTGACCTTTTATGTCAGGTAGTGTTTGTTTTATGAAATTGGGTGTGCCAAAGTTTCAATCATACATATTTATGATTGCTATCTCTTCCTGGTGGATGATTTTTTCCTTTTTAACATTATGTAGTGACCTATTTTGTCTCTTCTGACTAGATTTGGCTTGAAGTCTATCTTTTTAGACATAATTATATGTAATTCTGCTTGCTTTTAGGTTTCAGCTGCTTGGAGTTTCATTTTACAATCTTTCACTTTTAGCCCTTGTAGGTCATTGCAATTGAGGTGTGTTTCTTGAAGACAACATATAGATGTGTCTTGTTTTTGTCAATGTGTTTCATTTAATCAGAGAATTAAAACCATTTACATTAAATGTTATTATTGAAATGAGAATACTAATTGCTATCATTGTCACTTTTCTGATGTTTGATTCATTACTGTTGTTCATTCCATTTCTCTTCCAGTGAAATTTACTTTTTTCCTTTGTATTGTACTTGTCTTCTTGATTTGTATCTAGAAGTCCCTTAATTTTTTTTTAACCAGGCTTCGAACTCACAATCTTGCCCTTGCCAGGCAGGTGCTTATGCCACTGAGCTAGATCCCCAGTCCTCCCTTAAGTATTTTTCACAATGCTGATTTGGTGGTGATGAATTTCTCTAGTTTAGACTTCTCATGAAAATTCTTTATTTTCCCTTCATTTTTGAAGAATGGCCTTGTAAGATATAGTAATCTGGAGTGGTGATTATTTTCTTTTGGCACTTGCAAAGGCTTCCTGGCCTTTAAAATTTCTCTCAAGAAATCTGATGCTATTCCACTAGGTTTGCTCCTATAAGTATGATTTGGCACTTCCAATATCTTTTAATAGTTTCTTTGTTCAGAATTTCTGGCATTTTGACTATGGTATGTTATGGAGAGGTCCTTTTCTGGTGTTGTCTATTTAGAATTATAAATACTACCTTTATCTAGATATCCATTTTATTCCCAGTGCTAGAAAACTTTCTGCAATAATTTCAGTGAATAGAGTTTTCAAGCCCACTAACCTGTTTTTTTGTGCCTTTCTCTTGGTCAATGAGCCTTAAGTTATTTCTTTTAGATTTACCCAAAAAGTCTGTTTAGGGCTTCTTATTATTTTTTATTTTCTTGCTCGATTGTTTTAGCATTTCCTCCATGTTTTCAATTTTTGACACTTTTATCTTCTTATTCATCTTGTCTACTTCCTAGATTTTCAATTAAGTTTTTTGTTTGACTTATCAAGGTTTTCATTTCTAGGATTTCTGCCTGTTTTTTATTTTTCAGAACTTCTGTTTGTCAAAAAATGGTCTTTCACATCCTGCATTGTTTTTCTTAATTCAAACAGCTGCTTATTTGTATTTTCTTTCAGCTCATTGTTTATGCTGCTAATTAATTCAATCATTTTCCTATTGTCCCATTATTATCTCATTAATAATTTTAACTATCATTTAAAATCCTTGTTTAGATTGATTTCAGTATCAGTGAGTCAGTTTTCAGAGTTAAGCATTTTTTGGAGGCATCTTGATGCTTTATTTTCTTACTTTAGTTGTTATGTTTCTGTGTCGTGGTTTGTAGAACAGTTAGGTAGAATGTTTGCTTCACTGTCATGTGGAGTTCTTTCATTATTTTTTTGTAGTGACTTTCTTTTGTACTTTGCCCTAGGTTGTGGTTTCTTCTCCATGTAAGAGTTTCTATTCAGTCTTCAGTTTCAGTCCCCAGTACTTCTTTGAGAAAAGTAAGTTACTATCAGTAACATCAACACTTTAAGAGTGAACCACAGATTGATACTTAAGAACTTGCTAGAAAAGTTCCCTACTATTTTACTAAATTAGGAAAATACAGAATAATATAGTAGGCTAGAAAAATTGAACATTTATGATACTAAGGGTATTTCAAATAGTATATAGAAAAAAGACATAAAAAAATAAGGAAAAAATAATAGAAAATACAGAGATTAAGTCAAACTAATAATATAAAAAAAGAGGGGAAAAGAAAGGGGAGAGTATAAAGATAGAAGCAGGAATGTGAAGGGAGGTAAAGAGCAGAGAAAGAAGGGACTGTGAGTTCAGAAAGAAGAAAAGATTATATCCAGTTGTTGAACAGTCAAACACATTTAGATATTCCTAAGGAGTAACAATTTTTTTAGAATTACATAACAAAGCAAAATCTAATATAGCTATACCCAATGTACACATATCCAAAGTCTGACCCTTGTCATATGAAACTGATAAAATGGCAAAAAGGCAAACCATAAGAGCAAAGAGAGAGAAAAAAAAGATAGAGAGAGAAAAAAAGGGCAACTTTCCGTTTTATTGACTGGAATAAATACTCTAGCACAGCTTTTTGCTGCCTCTGACATTAGAGGACTGTGTTCAGGACCCCCCCGCCCCCACCCCCGCCCTACGTTCTCAGGGTCAGTGGCAGGGAATTCCTGTGGCCGCCTGGAGTGGGTCTCAACCTGGGCTTCCTATCCAGGGCCTTGCAGGAAGTTCCACCCCATCCTCTTCTCTCCATTCTTGATCTTCCAGCTGCATTGTCCCAGCACAGCCAAACCCTTGCCATCTCAGCAGAGTCCAGGGAGGCAGAACGGGGTGCTCCTTGCATTCCTGGTGTCCACAGTGGTTCCCGGCTGACATAGACCTCTGGCACTTGCCTTCCACAGTGCCTAGTACCAAGGATCCCAAGGCAGGATCCAAGAATGTTGTATCCATCTGTCCTTTCTCCCATCACTTGCCATCTCTAGCCCCAACTCAGTTGCCTGAATCTCCCTCCTGCAGGTAGTTCCCTCAGAGCAGTAGTCATTTCTACCTCTCTCCCATGAACAGGGACGCTGTCTCCTGCTGTCTCAGACTTCTGCATGTCCCACGCTGATAGAACCAGTCGGTCAGTCCTGCTGATCCTCAGGGATATAGTAACTGCAGTGCGTACAAGTGCATGGCCACCCTCTTGGCTTCCCTGGAAAGTGTTGTGTGTTTCATAGAGTCACAGTGTCTCTAGACCTGTGTTGGAAGCAACCCCAGGATGGGTAGGCAGCTTACCTGTTTATGCTAACTTCCTTTTTATCTTTATCTCACCTGTCTACTCTCTCATTTAAATTGAATTTCGGTGGCTGGTGTCCCCACACCTCTGCAGGTAGTCACACCCTGACTCCTTGGTGCCTTATCTGCAAGCTTCCTCTATTCCAGGCCACCTGACCTCCCCGCTAAATGCATTCTTTAAATCTCAGCTCAAATATCACATCCTCTTCTCATCATTCAGTGCAAGACTATGGATCCCAAACTACACTTTGTTTCACTTGGATCACCACCTCCTCCTGCCAGGGGGCCAGGAATGGGCTCTGAGCTCCTATGAAGGGAGTATTTTGGGCTCTTAGCCTATAATCCACAGGAGTGCAGCCCTGGAAATGTAGCCTGCTTTCTTGTGTATTAGAATAGGTCTCATTCTCTGGCACTTTCGTTGGAAAAAATATCCAGATGAATTGCAAATAAATAACAATAATTTAATGAGCTTCCACTTCTACACGTATTTGTAAAAAGCTACTCTGAAAGGAGGTAAAAAGATAACACTTGTGAAAACATTTAGGCTAAAATAATTACCCTTTTAATTAAAAATGTAATTGGGAATTTGAACTTACCTGTTATATCAGCACCAGCAGTGAGAGGAGTTAGAGTAAAAACTATGATTGCGTAATAAAGAGGAGTCAGATGAAGCTGCCAACCATTTTACCTTCATTAATTATAGTAAGAAATATGGTAGACAATTGTACTGAGTTTATACGCTAAAAATAAAAAGAATTATGGGAAGAATTTTATCCATAAAATGATTGTTACATGTATCATGTTTATCAACATACTGTAACTTTCTGTCAATAATACATCAGTAATTAGACAGTTCATTTTAACATACCCATTCACACTCAGAATTGTACAGAAATGTGCAAAACTGTATAAAAATGGTAAAATATAAAATCAAAAGTGGTACGCACTTGTAATCCCAGCACTCTGGGAGGTGGACAGAAGAATTGCAAATTTGAGCCTGGCCTTGACAATTTAGGGACGTAGTGACTTGTCTGAAACTTGAAAAATTGAAAAAAGGTTGGGGATGTAGCTCAGAGTGAAGGCCCTGGGATCTAATCTCAGTACCAAAACAGAGAACAGTGTCTGAAACATAGCTTCCTGGGTGATTCCTCCTCTGACCAAATTTGAGAACTTCGTTTTTAAAACTGTCTGTGCCTCAGTTTTCTCCTCTGTAAAATGAAGTTAGTAACAACATGTATCTTTCAGAGTTATGAATTAAATAAGCAACTACGTCTGTGCCAGTTGTTATTATCTTTATCATATCACTGTCTTTTTCAGATTTTCACCTAGGTGCCCCAATAATATAACTAACCTAAAATCACTGAAAATTGTTAGTGAGTCCAATGTGTACTTTTCTCTTCATTACTAAATGAAAACAGTTGCATTTTATAGCTGCAATTTAAATTTATTAGCTTTCTATTTTATTTCACAAATCTATGATTCTTAAACACCCAAATGAGCTAATATTTTAAAGTTGAGATCTCATGTCTTTAGTGTTCAAAGTATGAACAGAATTATCATTATATTGTTTTCTTTTCTATTCCTTTGTATACAGAGATGACATTTGTCCCTTAGATTATATCACTTAGATGAAAATTTTATAGAGGAGAGAGATAGTAAAGAAATACAATAGAAATTATACATAAATCTATGGTAAAATATAATTCTTTTAATCCTAGGATTTACAGATTTCATGGGTTTATGTGTGTGTGTGTGTGTGTGCGTGTGTGTGTGTGTATGTGAGAGAGAGATACAGACTGAGACAGAGAGAGAGATCTTGTTCCAAATATTATATGGAACATACTTACACTGAAATTACTCATTGTCTGAAATTCAAATTTGACTATCTTTTATCTGGCAACTATATTTTTGCATCATTTCTACTTGTACACACACTCAAATATTATTTTAGGTTTCTCATCTTTTGAAATCAGGTGACATTCTTTATATATTGTGAGGTTGCTTTATACCAGTATTCAAAATTTGTTTAGTGAGTTTCTGAGTTGCATGGATTTCTTGAAGTCCTGAATCAATTTTAAACATTTATCTTTATGGTTATTTTGACTTTGGGGTTGCACCAGAGGTTTCACTATGCCAGATCTGGAGAATAAAGTGGATGAGGTCACATCGTAATGTTTAAACTAGTCTCCCTTTCTGTTGGTGACTGTTGCAGCACTTAACTGCATTTTTATCAGCTTTTAAAGACACTTAGGAAAGATAATTTTCAGAACTG
Source organism: Cuniculus paca (assembly GCA_004365215.1). Classification (NCBI taxonomy): domain Eukaryota; kingdom Metazoa; phylum Chordata; class Mammalia; order Rodentia; family Cuniculidae; genus Cuniculus; species Cuniculus paca. The sequence goes on from RJWT010012832.1 coordinate 16,395, forward strand.
TTTCAGACAGTGACAAGAATGTTAGGATATGTGTGTTGGCAGAAGGGTTATGTCTTACAAGGATTAATGGCAATGTGTCTTTTACTGTAAAAACTTTTAAATTTAAACAATCACCTTAATTTATACACATTATAAATGTCAACATTTTTAAGAATTAATGGTAGGAAAAAGAAGTTAGACTAAAATCATGGAGGAATCTCATTACAACACCTTTCCCTCTCTTATTTTTTCTAATAAATCTAATTGCTAACTGAAATTTATGATTATCTTTCACAAAACAAGTTGAAACAGTTCTCACATGAACAGCTGGTAGAGTGTTCATCTCAAATAAAGTTAATTCAAGAGTCATGCATTTCATCAATATGATATTTGTAAGTGCAAAAATATAGTCCCTAAATATAGAATATAAGTTTAACCCCAAAAGGATAAATTTTTTTAAATTCTTTACAGTTGGTATGGTTACCTGCCTAAAGAAGAGAATCAATTTTCAAGAAATATTTAAATAACTTTATTTTTTATGTATCATAACTTTTCATCAGTAATGCAATTTTAGAAGTGTATTTAAAAATGTAGTTCCTTTCTAGAAAGAATAAAAATAACTATACTTAGCATTACAAGAGATTGAAAAGATAAGCTTGACATACACAGTCAAATTGCTTAAACATTTTCAGAATTACAAAGGAACAAAAAAGAAAAACACCTAATTAAAAAAATAAGAGGATTCTCAAGACATGAGTACAGTTTTATAAGGGATTACAATGAGTTATAAATTGTTACAGTCTAAAAAGTTTGTCAGATATCTGGATGACTATTTATTCTGTTTGATGGAACTTAACAGATTATTGTACAATTCACCTGAAGGTTAAAGATTAACTAGTTTTTTGGAAAAAAAATAGATTTTTGAGTTCAAATTTACCTCATTTTACATTAACATGCAATGAACGTTCAGGTAATGTTTTAGGTAATTGACAATGGAGAAACTCCAGAAATTTATAAAAGGAATCAACTGTTAACATTGTTATTCTAAAAAAATGACATTCTCTCACATGATATGCCAGTTAACCTGATCTGGTCATCATACGTTGTATATGTGAACTGGAATATCACACTATGCCTGATGAATAGGCATAATTATCATATCTCAATTAAAAACAGAAATGTATTTAAAAACATAAGCATGATTATTTAGAGGTGAATTTGTGGTAATTTACTGACTACTTTGGAGTAAAAAACAGATAACTATTGTTATTTACTGTATAAATTTCAGATTTATCAATGTATTTAATTTTAAGGAACATAAAATTTCAAATATCAAATAAATTACCTTAGGTACAGGAAAATTAGAAAACTCAGGGAAAGAATTACCAAGCAAAAATGGATATATTGGATCAAATAAAAATTATAAGCCATAAGATATATGGAAAATGTAATATACATAAAATATATAAATAAATGGTATACATAAAAGTATAAAATGTTAAAATTAATATATACATAAACATAAAACTAAATGTTAATAAAATAATAAAGAAAATATTTAAAATAAAGAATATGGCAGCAAATGTAAGCAAAAATATATGCCATAATGTTCATTAAACATGAATTTAAAAGAAAACAAATTGTGGCTGTTTGGAGCAATATTGACATAGATTTGACATTGTTAGAAAGAAAATTCCTAAAATTTCAGATGAAATCCACCAAAAATCTTGTATAAAAGTTAGCAAAGGATACACATAAAAATTCATATAGGAAAGTAAACATGTAGTATGTTCAATATGCATTGATCATCAAAAATTAAAATTAAAATTACATAAATCTTTTTTCTACCAAACTGATAAATATAAGCCTAGCATTGTTGAGAATAAGTTAAAATGGATAATGTTATATATTATGTGTGGACATTTTAATTGGGTTAAATTTCTAGAGTCAAATTTGTCACTTTTGTTGTTTTTAAAATATTTATATTCCTTGAAGAAGCTCTTTGTATTCCATTAACTTATTCTCTTAACTTATATCTGATCAATCAGATATACTGATACATACTTATGTCTAGAGATTTTATATGAACTTTATCTCTAATGTCTAAATATTGGAAATAACTTCATGCTTCAATAATAAATGATTAAATGTACATCAAAATATATAACATTTAAAACTATATTTTAAAAGTTATTTGTTTGTTTTAACCAATATGTAAAATCTATATGTATTAAAGACATATATAAAATGATCTAACCAGGTTAGATATATCTAGATCCTTGCATATTTATTATTTTTTTATGATAGAAATGCAAAATCTTTATTTTAGCTTCTTAGGATATATAATTGCTTCCTGTTGTCAATCCTCTGTGTGATAACACATCAGAACTTCTTATTCCTATGTAACTATAATTTAGTCCCCATTGATCAACCTTTCCTCACCCCTCCTTCCTACTTCTTCTCCCCAGCTTCTGTTTTTCTCTCAACTTCTATGCAATCAACCTTTTGTATTCTACATATGAGTGATATCATGCCTTATTTCTGTGTGTGGCTTATTTCCCTTAATAATGATCTTCAATTCCAGTCATGTTGTGACAAATGACAGGGTTTGTTCTTTTTTAGGGTAGAGTAATATTTTGCTGTGTATATATTTCATATTATATCTGTTCACTGGTTGTGAAACACTTATTTGGTTCTACTTCTTGGCTAATGTGAATGCACTGGAAAAACTATGGCAGTACTAATGCCTCTTTGATTGCCCCCAATTTAATTTCCTTTGAAAATATCAGGAGTGGGATTGCTAGATTTCATAGTTGCTCCATTTTTGTGTATTTATTTATTTTTAGAAACCACCATACTACATTCTATAATGGTTGGAATATGGACTATTAGTTTCATATTAATATACATTCTGCTAAAAAGTGTTCAAATGTTTCCTTTCCTGCATGTCCTTGCCAGCACTTGTTTACTATAGTTGTTAGAGTAGTAGCCACTTTTACAGATGTAAGACTATACTTTTAAATTACATTTCCTTGAGGATTAGTGATTTGGTGCAATTATTTATATGCCTATTGGCCATTTTTATATCGTCTTTTAAGAAATTGTATTTAGTTCCTTTGTCAGTGTGGTGGATTGACAATTGGTGGGCAACTTGTACCACCCAGCTGAACTGAATCAGCATGGTGCTGGGTGTGAATGGCCCACTTGAGGATTGTTGCCAACAACATAAGGAGAACTGGAGAGGGAAAAGTGGTGTTGGTTCTCCTGTTGCTGTTGGTTCTCCTGGAGGAGCTTGCTGAGCTTTCCTGGTATGAATTTGGCAGTTCACATTCTAGGAGCAGCTCTGGACCTCAGTATTGCTGAAGGTGGCTGTGGGGAGGGGTCAGCAGCCTCTCTGCTCTCTGGGGCTCGTGAGATTAGAGGAACCTGGCCCCGCTGGGTGCCCACATCCTCGGCTGCAGTCTTTGTCTTCCTCACCACCACCAAGCCAGAGAGCTGCGACCTACTGCCCGCGTACTCTGCCTTCCTCTTGGCCTTTGGGACCTCATGCAGGATGGCGTGGGCTGTGGCTGCAGGACCGGTGCAGCCTCGTCCTCTGAGTCCAAGTGCTCCAGGAGCCTTCGCTTCTGAGCCTCGTCCTGGAGCTCCGTGGTCTCACACTGGTCCTCCTGCTGCTGACGCTGTAGCTCCTCCTCTGACCGCTGGTGCTGCTACCGTATGGCTTCGAAGTCCACTTTTGCCTGCTGCTGGTTCAAGTTCTTGAGCTCCTCCAGGTTCTCCAGCACCACCATCTCCAGTTTTGAGTCCTTTGTAAGGTTCTCCAGCATCTTCATGGGGTTGTTCAAGTCCTCGTCCTCCTGCGCCTTCTACACCCACTTCTCTCCTGCGGAGCTTCTCAGCTTGGCAGTTCTGTCTGGCACCTTGCTTTATGGTGTAGTCTGTTTTCTAGGGAGCTGTCTTGAATGTGATTTCTGCCAGGAAGTGCATGCAGTTGATGTAGCAGCAGCAAATGGGCAGACCCAGGCCTCCTTCTGCACTGTCTCCTGTGGATTTCTTCCCCCTGTAGATGTATGCCCTGCATGTCCCACACCTCATGTTGAAGGGGGCCATCAGCCACACAACCTACTGCTGTTCCTTGGGGAGCTTGAGCTTGGGGATCTTTGAGGGGCCGAAGTCCAGCGGGTAGTATTTATCTTTTTGGTTCTGACATCTTTGCTTCCTATTTGTCTCATGGCTTTGGAGAACCAATTAGGTTTTAACAAGCTTGTCTGGCAGTGCCCCACACTTCTGTTTATGTCACTTCCTCCAGTCTTTTATTAGCTGACACATACATAACTTTGGAGGAACTCGGGACCTTATTGTCCCTGAGAATGGCTGTGGTCACTTTGTGGGAGTTCTGGTCCTTACTTTGAACATCATTTCCTGGTTCCAGCGGGGAAGAACATGTTCTATTCAAATTCCTGGAGAAGCTTGTCATGCTGGCTTCCTGATATGAACTCTGCTGTCTTATCTTTAGAGGAGCTCGGATCCTCCCTGTCACTGAGAATGGCTATGGTACTTTTTGGGGGCTCTCTACTCATTACTTTGAGCATAGTTTCCTGGCTCTAGTGCAGATCCCTCAGCCTACTGGCACAGATCCTTCGTCCCACTGGCACAGACTTTCTAGCTTTCACCACCGAACTTTGAGCCTTCTCAACACAGATCTATAAAACAGACTTGCATGGGACATAGTCGTGGGTTCTAGGCCTCCTGTTGGACTTATGCAGGGCATTGTCATGGACTATAGGTCTTCAACTGGACTCATGCAGGGCACTCAGCTGGATTCTTTGGGTCTTTAGTGTGTAGACAGATTTCCTGCACTCTTTTGTATTTGACTCTTTGAGTGACTACTATAAAATAATTCAATCAATTATGTGTCCTGTATTAAATTGTTTCCCTTGTAAACCCCAACTACAACAGTCAGTTTTATATTAGATTATTGTATTTTATTTTGACTTTGCTATTGTGTTCTTGAAGTACTTTATATATTCTGGATATTAACTTTGTAAGATATATGGTTTGTAATATTTTCTCCCAATTTTGTAATTATTGCTTTCCGTGCAGAGCATTTTAGTTTGATATGATTTCATCTGTCAGTTTTTGGTTTTGTTTCCTGTGTCTTATGGGACCTTGCCTATCTCAAGGTTTAGAATTTAGAATTGCTCCAATAATTTATACAGTGAGAAGTTTTCCATCTTCAAGTTGGACAAGTGAATTAATTGAATTCACTTCATGCTAGAAGTGAATCTACTAGCACCTTAATTTTGAACTTCCCAGTATCTACAAAGGCAAAATAAATATTGGTATAGCCACCCAGTCAAAGGTATTTTGTTATATTAGCTGCAGTTAAAACATGTTAAGCTTCTTTGTTAATTCCTTTACGTTATTGCTTAGGTCTAAAATATTCCCCCAATTCTCATGTTTATGGAAAGTGTTTTGAGTATATGGGTATTATACCCATCTGTGGATTAATCCTCTGATGAATCCATAGCTAAATGTGTTATTAGAAGGTAGGGCCTGTTCATGAGAGGCAGTTCATTGGAGATGTGACCTGGAGTGTGTATCCCCCTCCATAACTCCTCACTTCTCTGTCTGCTTCTTGGCCACCATAGTATGAGCAGCTTTCCTCTACTTGTCCCTTCTACCCTACAGTTTCTGCCGTGGAGCCAGCTAACCATGGACTGAAAATGTGCACTATAATAAACCTCTCTTCCTTTAACTCAGGGGTGTTGAGTGTTTGTCCCAGTAAT
>RJWT010012833.1:0-22165 GCA_004365215.1 Cuniculus paca
GAATTCATAATAGACCACTAAACTGTATTTTTAAATATACAATGAGAACTTAGGCATGAACTGGATATAATTACTTATCAACTTGTGAAAAATAATGAAACTTATGTGTGGTTCTCAAGTTAGTACATCTAATATGCTCAATCTTTGGATATACCCTGAAAAATACAATTTTAGGGGGAAATTTCCATGTTCTTTTTTTTTATAACCTGTTACTGTTACTGTTTTTATTTTTATTTTTAATTTATTTTAAAGAGACTAAAACCAAGCAAAACAAAACAGAATAAAGCTAATCAGAACAGAACACTGAAAGCAACACAGGACTTCGAAATAAGATAATAGGACATCAACAATGGCTACCATAATGTCTCTTGTTTTCTTCAAAATAGTTGTGAAAATGAGTGTAAAAATGGAAGTTTTTGATAGTGACGATATAGGCTAGTTTCTATATCAGTGAGGAAGCCTCAAAGGTCTTGCAGTTTTAAACTAAGCAAAATTATCATTGTTTTACATGTGAGTAGCTAGCACCAAATACATAAACACACAAACACACCCATAACATAAGCATTTTTAACATGTTAGTTAGATGAAACAGATTTCTGCAAATGCCCTTGCTATTATCCATTATGGTCATTGCCTTGTATTTTGTTGCTCATATTTTTTGCATTTCATATGCTACAAGAATTTTATGGTCTTCAGTGCACCTTGGGAATAATATCGCTTAGATCCACAGTAAGGAGACTAACAAAATTGTAAGATGCTTAGTTGTGAATTGAAGAGATGGGTTTAGAGAATCTCTATATTTCTTAATTTAGCATGCTTCTTCAGTACCACCTCTGGGAAACACAGAAAGCATCAAAAAGTGCTTTTGTGTGGTTCCTATACATATAAGTTCTTTTGTGTCTTTCTGTTATAATGACTGACATTTATTAAGTGTTTACTGTATGCTAGGCACTCATAAGTAACTCATATCTATTTTGTAAATTTTCATGATGACACTGAAAAATGCTATTATTTTCTCTTTTTAGTAGAAACAGAAACTGAAGGAAAGAGGTCATTAAAAAGTGGTTTATGCACTTTGTCATTTATTCCATCATTTACAGGTATTATTAGGCATGGTTCTAAGAATGAAGAATAGAAGAATGTGAAACTTTTATAGGTAAATGGGTACAACTTGAGACCATATGCATAAGTGAAATAAATCAGACACTCATATATAAATATCATATTGTCTCACCAGTGTGGGAAGCTGAAAGAAATAATATATAGTGAGATATCTATATATATATATAGATATATAGAAATATATCTATACATATATATGTATGAAGATAGTGATACTACGGATATCTCTGAGCTCACTGAAAAGAAAGGTTTGTGCTAGTATTGTTCGGACAATTAAATGCAGATGTCTTGCACTCTGAGTAACTTATGTGAAGATAACAATTCACAGTGTATATACCATTGTCACCTCTAATTGTCATGTTTTGAAATTTTGTTTTATTTTTTTCTCTTTAAAATAAAATAATAAAAAACTGTTATAAAAAATGAAGAATAAAGCTTGGAATAAGCAGACAAGTTTCTGCTCCTGAAATAACTAAATTTTTGCAATGACTGCTGTGACAGTTGTGATATATAGTCAGTGAATTAAAAAAAAAGGATAATTTCAGATGTAAGGCATGAACTTCCAATACAGCGATAAAGATACTTTATCTTTCAGTGACTTTGGTTGGAAAGTGAAGGGAGGATTGAAAAAGGGAAAAAGCAGCTGTGCTCTATGTTGAGACTGACCAGGTATGAGATGAGTTGGGGAAGAAAGGTCTCCCTCAGCCAGGATGTCCAGTATGTGGGACCAGGAAGAAGGCCAATGCATTTGGGGAATAATACATGAAAATCAAAAGGAAAAAAGTCAGTCTGATAAACCCAGACCTTCTGACCCAGGAGCTGGCACTCTTGTGTAATTGCTAGCTTTTGAGAATCCTTTCAGCCCCGAGCTCTTCCAGTTCAGGACTGGATCACAAGACTTCCGAGACTAAAGCCAAGTTGGGCGCCTCAGAGTGTCCAATCGCTGAGGACTGTCCAATGTTCTGAAAACTTCCATGGCTTTTGCATTCTATTCCCAAAATATCTTTGTTTTATAAAAATGATACTTCCTTCTCCTCCATAAATTTGAATTTTTGAGAAGATGAATCATCTTTCCTCCATGGAAATACCACGGATCACTTCTGATCACACCTGGTGTATTCATAATACATTTTGAGACACATGATTAACACAGCTTCTGGTGTACACTGGATAAATGCTTTGTGCCACATGAGTGAGCATAACAGCTGGTTACTCTCCTCTGACCACACAGAGCCTTAAATGCTTTATCCAAAGGCGACAGAGCAGTGTTAAGCTATACCTACGATCTGTTTATCTGGGTCTATTAAGTTTAAGTTTTGACACTAGCATTTGCGAGCCTGTGGCCTAGGGCAGATTATTTAATTTATATGTGCCTGTTTCCTCACCCATCAGAGTAACAAAAATAAAGCACTGGAAAAAATAAACTCTGTTCAGAGGGTGAGGTTTAGATTCAAAGCGCATAACACAGTGCTTCAAATATTGCCACAAATGTTAGGCACTGCTAGAGGCATGGGAAAGCCCAACACTGCCAATAAATAGAGGATCTGATCCCAAGGATACATGGATGAGAAGTTTGATGCTGGAAACAGGAAAACTCTGGTGATGTTCATCTGGAAACTGATACCAGAGGACAGGGTTCAACTGTAGTGTGGCTGTAATGATGTCATGCCTTTCACATTTAGTGACTGCAAATCTGGAAGTGAGGAAACGGCCAGTAGGGTGGTATGATACATGCCATGGGCCAGTCAGATTTATTTTTCTTATAATTTATAAAGAGTTCAGTTTCATCCTGACATAGCACCACTCCCTGAAGTATTTTCATGGCTAAGTTTGTTAGACATTATGCATTCCCAGCACTTTGGGAGGCTGAGGCAGGAGGATTGCAAGTGCAAATTCCTTTGGGCAGCTTATCAAGAACCTGTCTCAAAATGAAAGAAATACAAAAGGGCATTGGGGATATAGCTCCATAGAAGAGTGCCCAGAACTTGATCCTCAGTACCATAAAAATGACATTATGAGTATTAGAATATTAAATCTCTCAATAGTCCTGTGGTAAAGAAATCACCCAGATGTGTGCTGATAAACTGCTCTGTGAGAGCAAAAGAATCTTTAATCTGTAGCATTGCAGGTTCTTGTGGGTTCAATGACCTATTCCAAATAACCCGTGTGACATTCTTAGATACAGAGATGGCAGACAGCAGATGGAATAGGTTCTGTGAGCTACTGTTTTATACTATGAGGAGTCACAAAATTTATCTGGTGCCTTCCATTACCTCCAAATTTTGTTTCGCAGCGCACTGATTGGTAAAAGGTATAAATGTTTTTGGAGCATGGGTTCTACATGGCATTGATCCTTTAGTTTTGCTTTCATACTCTTTCCCTAGTGGATAACAAAGGAGAAAGTTAAGCTCCTGCCTACTTCATGAAGGTGTATCTGGGGGGGACATTGTTCTCCCATGTGTCATAAATGTGAGTTCAGAACCAGTGGTGGAAGAGATGGCCCTTTCCATCAGACCCTCCTTTGTGAAAGCTCAGAGAATCACTTATTTCATTTCACTTGCAAGAGAAGATCAAGTCTTCAGAGTTGGACTAACTTGGACAAAGTAAGGCTAGTATGGCATGGGGAAAAATATAAAAATGGCTTCTTGGCATGACTACAGTAAAAGAATATTCTTTTATGGGAAAGAAAAAAATGACCCAGAAGCTACTAATTGACTTACTGTAAGAAGGTTAAGCAACAGGACTGATCAGTGATCACTTTTCCATGTTAATAGTTCCCTAAGAGGTAACTGTGTAATGCAACAGGACGAAAACAAGATCCTGAATTTCTTGTCCTTGCCAATGATCTTGGGCTAAAGTTGCCTTAACCAAGAGGATCATTCACAGAACAAACCCCGCCACAGCTTACCACTGGGGTCTTTTTCTAGTGAGTCCATGATCGACCACTCCTCATTTTCAAACATCACTGCATTATCTTTTTATATCTTTTTATACATTTAATCAAGTTATAATCTAATCTTCTGTGCTTGAATATTCTTTCTCAGACTTTTTGAATATCTCTGTCCTGATGTATTCTATTTTATCATTATAAATTCTCTGCTGGATGATAATCTGTCATGGGCACTCCCTATAACTAAATTACTATAAATTTAGCAGCAAACATAAGAGTGAAAGGAATTTGAGTCTCCGAGTTCAGAGTTCTTAATCCAAAAAATATTAAATGTGCCTTTACAATGTGCCAGATTTCATGCGGTGCCCTTTAAATCTCATTATGAAGCGGACAGATGATCCCTGACTTCATGGAGGGTCTAAATTTGCTAGCTCTGTAACTCACTGGCTGTCTAGATGAGCAAGTTGGTTCACCTCTGGGAGCTAGCTTTCTAGTTTGCAAAATGAATATAATAATACTTATCTTGCAGATTCTGGTGAGAAATGCAATTAAAAATAAAATCTTCCTCCAACTTAAAAACCCACCCTCCAAAGGTGGTATAGAAAGAAAACAGTTTTATTGTTAAATAGGTATGAAACCAGAATGCGATGCACATCATAAGAAGTCTGTGAGGCAACTGCAGAGACAGCAAGAGCTCTCAGTTTTTTTTACAGCTGCACGTAGTGCTTCATGGTACCTGTGTTTTCAAGGTAAGCAGCGACTAGTTTTCAAGTCACAGGACTTACCAGCATCATTTTTCTCTCAGAGTTTATCCTATGTTTGCAGTGACCACGCTTGGCTTTGTCCACAGCAAAAACAAACTTTGCATATCTCTAAGACAGGAAGTCATTTTGTAACTTGAAGCAAGTTGGTCAGGGAAACTGGGCTCCCCATTCCCACAGAAAGTGGTAAATACCTGCCTCCCTTGATGTTCACGTTTCAAAGTGCTGCTTTCCAGGTCCTTGAGAAAGACTTTCCTGAGTCACAAAGCTGACAAAAGTCCTATCTACTCTTCAAAAGGATTTATATACATTTCAAAGAGAAAAGAAAGTCCTTAAAATGTTTAAGTTTTGTAAAATAAGCGCTCTAAGAAAAAGGCAAGAAGGAGAGCTTTAGTCTTCATTTTGAAGAAGGATAATCTGACTTTTATTTTTATTTGCTTTTAACAATTCTTTTAAGACTTAACCAGTGTACATATGGTAAAAGTACTCTGTAAACTCTTAAGTTGTATTTACCTGGAGTAGACATTTTGGCTTCTGAGTTAGAGACATAGTAAAGCAGCAGAGAAGTCAAGGGGGACTTGACTGCTACAGAAAACTCCAAACAGTATGAACAGAGATGGGACAGTGGAAGGAGCAGCACTCCTGCATTCACAGTGAAACACAGCATCTTCGGGACAAGCGCTGTGTGTTGGAAAAGAATAGACAATGACCTTGTCCCCAGAGCATTTTGGAATTTGGTGTCACAAGAGCAGCCTACTATTCATCTGATAGTCAAGAGGCAGAAAGAAGTAATTGAAATTTCTTAACAAAGGAATGGCATGAGACTATAACAGAAAATTTAATCTACTAGTTTTTGGATGGTTTGAATTGTATATTTGCTGAGAGTTGAGAGCCAATTTTGTGACATCTAATGGATGTAAATTTCAGTGTAAGCTTGGTTCCTTTCCAGTAGGTCAAACTTGGGCATATTTCTTAATTGCTTGTATCTTATCACTTTGTGCCTTGTTTTTTTCATCTGCAAGATTGAGATCACTATGCCTACTCAGGAGGGTCACTATAAGATTTCAGTGTTTATTCTGTGCCTCATATCCAGTCAATAACAATAAATGCTAACTGAGAATATCATTATCTTTATTGTCAATAAAAATAATAAATGAGTGGAGAAGATTTGGGAATAATTAAATGATCTACCATACGTTAAGGGCTATAACACATCTAGTTTGGTGTCTAGTAAACTACTTTGTTATAGAAAAGTAGTAAGTAATGCAGGGAGGTTGAAAGTTAAATCAGTTGACAGAAATAATAATTTGATTAAGTAAACAGACAATTAGTAAGATATTATTATCATCTTTAGAGGACTGATGAGCCTAATTCCCCACTCATTATCATGGGACTTTATCATTCCTCTTTTAAGACTCAAAATATATTTTCTATATATATTGCTGTGGCCAATAAGGTGTTAATAGAAATAAGCTAACAGAAACTTGCAAAAGCAACTGTGTGTTTCCACCAGTCCTCTTACAACGTTGCTATTGCCACAAGAAGGATGTGTTTGGGAGGACCCAAGACAGTTTGAGAAACACATAGAGCACGGCCTCAGTTACTTCAGGTGACATCTGGACAACCCCCTCCCCCGACCTGTGGAAAAAGCCTGCGGAGATTAAGGGAGTCAATTCCATGTGTGTAAGCTATGAGTTTTTGTTGTATCACACCAAGATTTGTGGTCATTTGTTAGTCAGCAGTAGCTGACAGATATATCATCAACCAAATACAACACCAGCTTCTCAACTGAAAAAATAGAGAGGCAGGGAGCAATAGCTACCTCACAAGGTGGTTGTTCGGTGTCGAAGCAGACACAGTACGCAAAGCATTTGCCATGCGAGGCATTTAATAAGGGCTGATTTCTCAAATGGGCAAAGTCAACTTCCAATAAATGTCTATACATTTTGCAATGCATTGCACTTTAAAGCTTCCATTTCTGTTTATTTTACATAACAAAGAAACACAAGGAGAACCTATGCTACAGCCCTGAGTGCTACATGCTTCTACCATGTTGACAACTCCCCCAAAGACTTCTTTTCTTAATTTTGACCTGTGGCATTAAGGGACCCATTTTGTCTGATGGACATTTTTTAAAAATCTCTCTTTAAATGATGAGCTGCTCAAAATACGACTTTATCCCCATCCCCCCTGGATAGAATGGTCTTACTTTCCATTTGCATAATGGACTCACACAGTCAATGATTGGTTAAATTGCTCATTCTGCCTCTTGCCTGTGAGGCTTTGGCTGTGAGCAAGCGTCACACACAAAATCTGACTGCCATGGAACATTAAACAGGTATTCTCCTCTTCAAAGTTTGTGATCTCAATTTCCTGGAGTTATCCAATAGGAAACAGATGCAAATTAAGAGCTCAATTCACAAAAATAATAGGTAGCATTTACACTGGCTTCCTACGGAGATGCCTCGAAAAAGTGTTGAAGGCACAGCCAGTCCTTCCAAATGAAACGTGTGCTCTTACAGTTTCATAAATATCTTTCTTATTCTCTTCCAAATATTGACCTTTCTGTGTTGAATACAAGGTGAGCATAGGCCCAAACAGGGCAGAATCAGAACAGAAAGCTGCCTTTCTTTAGAACATGTATATGTTTTGACGTGTTTTCTTTTTCAGACATATTGGAAGAAGAACAGATTTATCTAATCTGACTTGCACCCGCTGACTAGTGAGCTAAAGGGCCAGGAAGCAGACAGGTTTCTGGCCCTTGCTCAGCATAACTGGCAAAATATCTCTGACTTCCTAGAGAGCCATTAGGCAGAAGTTTGGTTTTTGTGTGTCTGTATCTGTGTGTTTATTTTTGTTTATTTTTGTTGTTCATTTTCTTTCACTTTGCTTTAAGAGAAAAGGAACACAAAAAGTCCTGTTCTATGTGTTGAAGTATTCAGATGAAACTTGGAAGCATAACACAAGTGAAATAAATCAAACACATGAGCCTACCATATGGTTTCTCTCATATGAGACATCCAAGGTATAAATAAAGAGCAAAATAAAAGATAGATTAAAGGAAACAGGGGGATAGATCTCCAGCAAATGGGAAGGGGACCAAGAGATTGAGGGCAGGGGAAAGAGATGCAAAAGAAGAATTAAGATTGTCATGTAGATGTACCAAACACTAATGAAAGTAGTCATTCCATGTCACCAACTTGTACAGGTAAATAAATTAAAATTTAAATAACATGGAAGAAATGTATTTAGTGCACTCCTTAGAATTGAGATCCTGCTTCATCTCATATTAATTAGTGAACATCTACACACAGATGTTAATTTTTCCTAGGAATTTGTAGGCTTCAGTGGCAGCAATGGAAAGGGAAGGGAAAAATCGAATCTCAAATCTTGCTTGTAGTCAGGGGACTGAGAAAGTAGTGTGAAGGTGCAGCATAGCACTGACCTTTACGCTGAACTGGAATAGTTTCAGATGGTTTTTGGTCTGCATAGAGTATAGCCAAACCAGGCTTACGCAAGAGTTCCACCAGCTATGACACATACTGAACATAATTAGGCACTTGATAGGCATTCATGCAATGAGGTAAAGCTATGGATTGCAAAAGCAATACAAGAAACAAATCAAAGATAATTTTTGGTAAAGCATGATTTTTGTGAGGCCAAGTTGTTAATTTAAATTAAATTTATGTAACTTTCAATGGATTATGAGTATATTTAATTTTTTGAGTACCTTCAAAGTTCTTTATTATTAGTACTTGTTTATAGGATACAATGATGACATTCATTGTGGGGCATTGGTACATTTGCAAAACAATCTCAGTTCTTTTTTTTTTTTTCCTTCCCCTCTATCTCCTTCTTTGCCAGCAGCAGATTCATTTATTTATCTTACAAGTCCTGAACAACTTAATTATTATACATACAGATTAACAGCCAGACTAATAGGCTGACAAACACATAAAATGCATGAGACAATTGTACTATATCAAGGTACACTTTTGGGTGTATTGTTACTGCTAGATTACACTTATTTTTTCTCTATCATTTTTCCTTTTGTCTTTTTTATTTTGTACTTTATTTGTATATTGAGTTTCTCATATAAGAGAAACCATGTAATAATTAAACTGTGCGACTGATTTATTTCATTTAACAATAGGCTGTCAAGATCCATCCATTCTCCTAAAAATGACTCTAGTTTATCCTTCTTCATGGCAGAGTAACACTCCATTGTATAAAAACTCCACATTTTCTTTATCCATTCATCTGTTAATGGACAGTTAGACTGCTTCCAAGATTTAGTTATCACAAATTGTGTCCCTATAGACAAGGGTATGCATATATAACACCACCTAAACAGAAGCAAGGACAAAAAAAAAATCACACGATCATCTCAATAAATGCAGAAAAAGCATTTAACAAAATTCAGCATCTGTTCCTGATAGAAAATAGATACAGGAGATCTCAATCTTATAAAACCATCAATAACAAACCAATGACCAACATCATACTAAATGGAGAGGAGCAGAAATATTTATTTAAAAAGCAATAATTATAACAGCTCAAAAGACTGCTTTGTACATTCAAAGATGCACCCGTTCTCAGTCCTTTAGGAGCTTTGAACACTGCCTGTCCGAGCACATCCCTGGGAGCGCACGACGACATCGATGCAGACTATTATAGTCAGTCTAGCAGTCAGCACCAGCCAGGATCTGGTGGCGTGGGGAGGTCTCTGCACAGGAGCTGAAGCTGGGAAAGTGGTGGGCAGCTAAAGGGGAGGCCCTAAAAGTACAGGCAGACTGTGGTCTCAGCTTCCTTTGCTTAGGATCTCAAAGCTTCCAGAACTGGGTCCCTGTGGCCCTCACGGGAAGTTCACAACTATCCTGCTGTGATTAAGGGGCCTGCACTCGTGCAAACCAAGGCCCCCACCACAGGTCAGCAATGCTATTCCTCTAGGGCCTCATTTGCCTACATTCGCACTGGCCCGCCATGTCTGTTCCCACTAAGTCCATGAAAGTTCAAACCCCTTCTCCCCACATGAAGGTGGGGTCTCACAGTTGACTGGAAGGAAGCCCCATCAATCACCACTCTCAACTACTGCCCCAGATCTGAGAGAATTTAGCAAAACCCCACTGCATCCGTAGGCAGCTGCCCCCCAAGCTATGTCCACCTGGATTTCTCCAGTGAAAATTAGCTTTGCTTAATAGTGTACGCTACTTGTCATATAACAAAGAGCTTGAGGAAAATACCTACTTTCTGGCTCTGAGCATCTTCTGCAGACCTCCTGACAAATCCCCTCGAGGAGAATCCAAGAGCTGAGATCAGCTCACAGAGAAGAACATCGCCCAGGCTAATCCCAAATTTGGGTAGCAAATCTCATCCCCAGCACCATCTTCCAGAGTCGGGGATGGACCTTCTCTTTGTGCTTAGATGGAACATGTCCCGAAAAGAACTTCTACAATACATAAATCATGGATACTGCTAACTCAACACCATCGGGAACCTATTTTAATATTTATTAGGTTAATTAGCAAAGCCTGTGAATTGATTGGCAATGAATATAGTTAAAAACTGCCTCCAGAGGAGAACTGTTCTGTTCCTCGATTCCTATGAATTAACACCTCTGAATTCCTAACTCAAATACACACTCACAAACACACACACACACTGCCTACAAGTTCATCAGCCAAATTGCATATGATTATGTAATTGCTGTAAGACACTACAATTGTCAAAACCTTCTGAGCCTCTCAGCTTTTTTTGCTGTCCCAAAGTTTCTACACTGTCTGTGCTGCTGAATGGGACCTTACATTTTACAAGGTCATGCCAGCAGCCACACCCTACTTTTACCCCTACCTCATAGCCTTCTCTGTCTCCAACCACACGAACCCAACAGGTAATTCCAGCCCGGGACTCTAGCAGAGGAGGAGCCTACAGAGAATAATACTTCTACTTACTTCTGGAATGTTGAAAGTCAAGAATATGTAACCAGCAGCAAGATGAAATGGTATAGAATAAAAAATTCTGATACAATCAGGAAATGTACAAGTTTTGGAAGGAGCTCTCTTTGCAGCTGAGATCTGACTCAATCCCTCACAGCTGATATGGTCTTGGACATACTATTTAACCTCTGTGAAGCTTGGTTTCCTTACCTGTTAAATGGGGATGATCTTTATTAAGTATTATATAAACTGCTTAGGTAATACTACATATATTACATCAGGAAATGGTACTAGCAAGAGCTGATAGTAATCTTCACTATCACTGCAGCTGTTGTTGATATTTTTGTTCATCCTGAGGACTATGTGTGAAATTTTAAGGAATCATGAGACCCATAAAATGAAGAACATATAAAAGGAATTTGTATGCAAATGATTTACCCACAGACAGCAGCCTCTGCTAGTAACGAGTGCAAATGAACACTTTCAGGGGCAGAGATCTCTCATCACTTACTGGTGATGAAAGCCATACCTGGGTGCTGTCCTGGTCTTCAGCAGTGCTATCTTCATTCACAAAGGCATCAAAGCAGACTGGTGTATGCTTATAGAACGCACTATATTGTACCTGTGTGCTGACCCAAAAAGAAGAATGCTGAGGGGTCTTAGTTCAACTCTGAATTATGACCCTATGAGGAAACAATTCATCCATTTCACCATGCGTATTGCAGTGGTGCTACTAGCTTGATACTTTGCATAGGTCAGGTTTGGGTTGCAATCTTAACTTTCCATCTCACAAGCCATAAAACCTTAGCCATAATGTCAATACAATGGGAAAAGAAACGAAAAAGTTGTTAGCACAAAATGAGGTGATACACAGAAAGTTATTTAGGACAGTATTGGAAGCACAGCTCATGCTAGCTATGCAAATTTGATAGCCAAGGAGGAAATCAGAAAGATCTAGGTGCTCTTCGGATGTGCGGTGCCTGATTCTGTTTCAAAAATTATCGCTATACAGCATATTGGCATCCATTAAAAATGTCTCCTCAGTTCAGTCTTCAGGCAAATGTACATGCAGGCATCCACGTTTTCATGCACACCGTGAGAGGGTTTGCAGCTCATCTCAGCTCGCTGTGTGGGAGGCGCAACGTCAGGGTTCAAGCTGAGTTGGAAGGCACTGAGCTAAACACCAGCTGACCCCACTTCGACACAGCCTCCCGCGTCCACTGCCGTGCCACCGTGGAGAAAAGCTTAACTTCCTTCTTTGGCAGGTTCCATCAGCGACTGTGGAAGGGTAATAAGAGTAGTCTGGGGCAGTGCTGAGACCCTGCATGTGGCAGTCTCAGGGCCCTGCGTGCTGGCCAAACACAAGCTTGTGCTGTGGACGTTGCTGTCACCCCTTCATAGTACTTACACATCGTAGGTATTAAATTTAGTAGGTATGTGCTACATTCTGGAGAAGACAGAACAATCACTCCTCAGATAGCTACAATGTTGAAAGCCAACATGTGTTTGCTTTTCCCTTTCTGTCCCAAGCAACATTCTAAACACTCTTTTAATCCCTGTAATTGCAGTAAGAAACAGGCACTATTGTTTCAATTAGTTGTCCTCTAAAATCAGTAGGAAGTCTTTCACATTCTTGTCCCTATTTTGGGTCCTAGCCCTTCATATAGTTTTTTCCCAATCTAAGGTGCAATCAGTTGAATTCCTGAACAAGCCTACTTTCTGTCCTATTGGGACTACTGCACTGTCCTTACCAGTGAAAGCACACTGTTCACCTTTTCTTCCCATCTTTGTCCAAGTGAGCTGGCCAGCATATTCTGTCCCCTTAGAACCAGTGACCTGACCAAAGAACTAGTGATTTTCTATGGTAACCAAGCTTTGCTTGTTGCCCCTACATTCGACACCCTTTCTATTACATTTGAAGGTATCCCTTCCATTACATTTCCCAGGATTTTGCATCTTTTTGAAATAGCACATTTGTAAAGGAAGCAAGAGCAGAAAGTGCTGGTATCGCAAGCCTAGAAAATTCCTGAATTTAAAAGCAAGTGTCAGTCTACTTTCACAGATCACAGAGTTTGGCATCAGTCTATTTTCTGGGATCTAAGCCCTGATTGTACAATTGCTGGCATGCCTCTGTCACAGTCAATACCAAAGATCTTACAGCTAGAGACTGCAGGGAACGGTAACATTTGAGGCTTAGTCACATTTTCTTTGTAGTTATTCGCTGCTCATTTTGTATTTCTGTCATCTTGGAAGCTACAAAGTTTTATTCATGTGGCACCTGCTGACCAGTGATCACTTTGAACAAACAGACTATGAGGAACTAAAAACAAAAAGACAAAAGAAGATAAAGCAGGTCCTATGCTGGAAGCCAGGTCCTTACTGTCTCTTTGCATGTTTAAATGTTTATGGTTAAGGGAAACTTAACATTTCATGAGAGAAAATGAGCAAAAGTAAAATGTAAAAATTTCTTGGAGTGTGAGTTTTTAAAATTTAACATATACTGAACAATTTATTTACTCTGGAGGAAATATCCCTGCAGGGCTATTTAATAGTGGTAATTATTTTACCGATTTTCAAAGGACTTTCCCCTCTCTCAGTTCTCATGGCTGATGAGGGAGAGCTTATCAACCCTTTTGTCCTGCTTTACAGATAATGGGGAAAAGGACCAGGAACACTGAGTGATTTAGAGCACTGAACCTTTAAAACCTGTCTTCTAATTTCAGTGACATTCTCCATCTCTCACTCTGTTCTCCCACGTGGCATTAGGCTTTAGAACCTGAACCTGCAGAATCTCATCCTTATTAGAAAAAAAAAAAGCCATTGCCAATGGCTCTTGCATTGTGAAAAGTCATTCTCACTATAGTTAGAAAATTATTTTGCCAATCTTCCTCCCTGCTTCTCCCTTGTACGGTTTCATTCATGATTGCAATCGTTTTTCTTCTTAAAAGGATACGAGGCATCAGAAGCCAGAGAGAGAGGAAAGGGTAATCGCATTTCCCACTGAGTCTCGGTCTGCTTCCAGCCCCAAGAAGGATATCATTTCCTACGTTGTGCTTCCAGTTTCCCCGGCAAGTCTCACCTTTTTCTCCATACCCCAGGCCATCCTAATCTTGCAGACTTGTCTGAATTGTCTGTGCCTTTTCAGAAAATCTAGGTGCTTATCTCAGATACACCGTTACAAGCACCACATCTTTTTGCTTTTGTCGCTGATACCAAGCTCTGGTGTCGGCTGATTATCAAGATTGCAACCTTTGTGTTATACACCTGTGCTCTGGGAATGAGAGAAAGTCTGGCACTGACCTGGAGTGGGTTCCTTCTCTGCCATCCTGCATGGCACACATGGAAGAGGGGGCGTCTGGCTGTTTACTATGAAAGGTACAATTCCAGTAGGATCGACATAGCAGAATGAATTTCTCTGTGATTACCTTAGACCACACCCCCTTATACCAATGTAACCATGCAGCTGACGTTGTAACAATGGCCTCTTTCCCTGTTTTCAAGGTGTATTTCTCAACAATGGCAAATAACATTATCTTTCATAAATGCCAGTCTTGCCATGCTATGCGTGGTCTCCCAGTATATTTTAGCACTCTCTCTCTAGTGTCTTGTACTCTGTAGCTCCAGTTCTCTCTTCAGTCTTCCTCTCCTTGCAGGGTTTCTCCAATCATAGGTACTTCTTGCAACTTGTCCTACTGTATGGATGATTTTATACTTGCCTGGTCACTGTCCTTTGAGTCCTCAGGATTTGTTAGACATTGTGTTTGACCACAACCCCATGGGTCTGGGAGGAGGATTCCTTGTCTGTACTACAATCATACTTCAACTACCTGAAAATATATATTTGTAATCTGAGGGCAAGTGCTCTGTGTTACTCACTTCTATGCTTCCATGCCTATCACCAGGTAGACATTGTGCAAATTCTGAATAATTTAGAACATTCTCTGCTCAGCAGATGGGCACACACAGAACCTTTTGTATAGTTCAACCTGGTTAGAGGTTTTATTTTTGGTCCAGTAGTTTACCACTAAACTGAAAGTCAGAAAGTCTATTTCTTGCTCTTGATTCTGTAAACTTACCATTGTAGTCTCTAGTTTTTAGCCACATATTTAGAGTCCCTAGCTCGTGCCAGCCCGCACTGCTCCAGAAGCTGATAGCATAGTGCTGAACAAATCAACAGAGTCCTGTTCTCCTGATCGCCACGCTGTGCTTGGGGAGACCGAAAACAAGTGAACAGATACATCGCATATCGCATATGACAGGTTGCACATTATAAAAAGAACACAGGTTAAAGAGTATAAAGAGGAGAGAAGGTAGAATTTGGAATAGGATGGTGGTCAGAGACCTGGCCAGGCCCAAGCAAGGCACTTCTCTAGCTCCTGGGGAGGAGCTTGCCTTTCACTGGCTCAGAGGGGCGTCTGCTTGGGGAAGCTGGGGCAGATCTGTGGCGTGGTCTCAATGCCTTTTCAAAGGATCTCTGGGGGACAAGGGTAATAACGCAGGAGCAAAGTCCCCAGTGAAAAACTGCTGCTGATGACTAGGGCTGGAGTGGTGGCCGGGAAGATGAAGCAGTTAGTTCTGGGTACATTTTGAGGGTACATTTTATAGCATGGGGCTTTTGCTGAATTTGCTATGAGACGTGTTAAGGAAATGATCAGCAATGAGCACAATTTCTGACGGTTTACTGAGATGAAGAAGTCTGTGAGAGGAGCAAATGTAAGCTCAAATTGGGGCTTAGTAAGTGAAACCCCAAAATACCTCTTCAAACTTCAAACTAAGAAGCCCTGGGGAACCCAAATGTGGGGAAAGACTGTCTCTGAAGTCTTCTCTACACGTAAAGACCAGATCATACAAAGAAGGCTGCAAGACCTCAACTCTTCTTACTGGAAGTTTATTAACGGAGGAAGGTTAAGCATCTATCGCAAAAGAAGATGGAATACCTGAACCTTGAGAAACTGTAGGATACACGGTTTCATTGATCTTCCCTAAAAATCATCTACTTCCCCCCCCCTTTTTTTTTTGTATCAGGGATCAAACTCATGACCTTGTGCTTGCCAGGCAGGCACTTGTGCTACTGAGCTATATCCCTGGCCCTTTCCCCTTCATTTATGAAGAGAGTATTTAATCCTAACTCTCCCGACTTTCCTCTCAGTTTGCTTCTGCAGACTCAATTTCCAGTCTTTCAGAGAGAAAGTTTGAGGTTCCTACAGAGAAAGGGGAAGATTCAAAGGATTACACTTAGACCTTTAAGTATAGAGATACAAATATAGATGTAGACACAGCTCTATATAAATATATAGATGAGGTACAAATGATACAGATATAGATGATACAGACATCGATCAGAAAAGTGGAAATCTGTAGTCGGCAGTAAGATAAATGAGTCAGTAGAATAGGTGAGCTCAAAGCTTAAGGTTAAAATTTGGGAGTCAGATAAATATGGATGGATTCAGAGAGGACCGGGAGGTGACCAAGGGTGAGAGTTGGGGCACACACAATAAGGGGTGCATATACAGGTGTAGAAGCCAGGAGAAAACATTCAGAATCCTACTCAGAAAGTGAAATTCATGGAATAAAAGAAACAGCAAAAGA
This sequence comes from Cuniculus paca, assembly GCA_004365215.1. Classification (NCBI taxonomy): domain Eukaryota; kingdom Metazoa; phylum Chordata; class Mammalia; order Rodentia; family Cuniculidae; genus Cuniculus; species Cuniculus paca. The sequence continues at coordinate 16,299 of RJWT010012833.1, forward strand.
AAACATGGAAACAAAGCGAAGAAGAAATTTAAAGGAAGAAATGAGAGGTTATTTCAGATGCTGCTAATAAACTGAATAAAATGAAAAGTGTGACTTTACCATGAATTCTGGTGATCTGAAAATTATTGATAATCCTGGCAAGCACAGTTTGAGGAGATGAGGGAACAAACGTGAAGGAAGTGAGATCATATGGAGAGACGCAGAACACAGGCAATAAGGAAAATAGGATCGTTGGGATAAGTAGCCTTTGGCTGTCTGTACATCTGTAATTCCTATGATTTAAAATGAGTCATACCCATGTTATAGACCCCAGTATTTGCACATCTTGCTAATTCAGAGCATCGCTAAGCTTGATGTCCTAAGAAATGAATTACCTTGAACGCATATGGTTTTTCTTTCAGGAATTCAGACAACACTTCAGCTCGTTCAGGGCCTACTTTTAGCGGCATCAGTTATCTCTGTAGTGCAGAGCTGGTGAAGCATCCCTGAATAGAATTCTGGGTGTCAGAGGGCTTCTTGCATTTATAGTCACCATGGATCTTGCTTTAGACTGCCCTCTGTTCTTCACATCCTCTTGTGAAGCCATCCGTCCATCCACCCACCCCCATCCATCCTGCTTTCACCTATTCATCAAGCACTGGGAGATATCAAGAATTCAGCCTGACTTTTATTTGGGACATTCTGGTATCCAGAGAAGCCATTTGGGCCCATGGAAGCATCCCCCAAATCAGGTTGCCCTGAGCAGGACCTGGAAGTAAACAAGCTAAAACTTATGAAAAGATCTGAGGAAAAGCTGAGTTTATTACAACCAGAAGATTCTCAGCTATAATCCCAGAATGAATCACTTTATGAAGCTATACACACTGTGGCAAGCACCATAGATTAAAAAAAAAGAAGAAGAAAGAAGGAAAGGATTTGGTGAAAGTCTAGTGTAATGTCCAGTCTGTGTTAGGCAAAGAAGATTAGGATGAAGTCCTTGTAGGAAAGAGCTAGTAGCCTGCTTTCCTGTAATAGGCGTTCACGGACAGGTGCAGGGTTGACAATAAAAGGCAGTGTGCAATGACAGAACAAAACACAATTAAGATAGTAAAGACTATGCAGCAGTAAGAGTAAGAGACAGGAACAAAATCTCAGATTTGCCTTCCATCCTTTATTCCCATTTCCTATTCCTCTTGCCTTTCTGAGTCTATCATCCTTTTTTCTTATATAACCCAAAGCAAATTCTGGTGTGAAATAAAACATTTCCTTTTTCAACCCTAACCCTAACCCTAACTGAATTTGAATGTAATATAAATGAATTCATTCCTTTTAATTAGACTTTGTTTTAACAAAAAAAATTGTATCTTTATTATTCCAGAAGACACGGATATTAGACAGAGGAGGCATCTTTGGCACTTTCTTGGTGGGCAGAAAACACCACACACTATGATGTTTTAAGTACAACCCTCAGCACAGCAGCATGGGCAACCACAATGAATGCAAGAGATCGCGGACTAGAAAACTACTCTACAATTTTTGTCCTTGTTGCTTCTTCAGCAGGACAAGGGAAGTAATGATTTGGGTTGAGGTGTAAAGGTTCAGAATTAAATGCAGTGAAGCAGAATGAAGCAGGTCTATCAGATGAAGAGGTACAACCTGGCCGCAACAGGAATAGACACTCTCAGCTGGAGAAAGAGGAGCCTGGTCCTCACACCTGCCTCTCAACCTGACACTTAAGACCATGCAGGCAGCGGAGCAGATGTGCTCAGAGATATCAAACAGATGCGCTCGATTAGGGAGTGGACAGCAAGGTAGCTTCAAGTTCTCCAGGAAATAAGTTGCTGCAATCAATGAAACTGAGAAGGCTCATTAGATGCGCCGTTCCTATAGGACAAGATGACTCCTGAGGGAATTCTCCGCCAGCGCCTTATGACTTTTGTCCAGCTCAGGCAGATTCAAAGTCTTGAAATTGATTTTTCTTTCCAAAATAGGTTAGTCTTTCCCTCCTGCCTTGAACAAGAATTTCTAGTAGTTATGCCAGAGAGAAAGAAAAAAAAAAAAGACATATCCATTCCAGGGACTGCCTCTGAATTAAAAAGCAATACAGCTATGCATTGCTGATGAGTCCTAATTACTGAAGGCTTGGACTGCCTAAACTCTAGTCTTTCACTTTCCCCTGTGGGCCCAATTCCAATCATGTGGATGCACTGATCAAAGGACATTGATCACTTTAGAAAAAAAGTGAGCATCTACTGAGCTCTCTTGTTCATGAGGTTGTGTCCTCAGGGTCTTGAACATGCTTCATCGGGTATGAGCTTGCCAAGTAGACGGGCCCCAAGTTTGATGTCATGGGATAACATTTCCAAACTAAGTTGCCCTCATCTAAAAATCTCTGCTAATTTTGCTTGGCTCATGCTTTGTCGAGAAGATTAAATAACAAGCATTTGACTACAGATCCACAGCTTTCTGCTATGGAAACATTGATTCCACTCCATTTGGGTTCCTAAGTTATTCAAGGGCAGTCCCCACCACTGGGACGAGTGTATCTTCAAAACAAAATGCAAAACATTATGATTGCGATCATGCTTCCTGTGTTACAGTTTTTTTTTTCCTGTTCCCCGTCTCTGCTGGTGTCTCATACCTGGTGAGTCCACGCCTGGGCAGCGCGGTGCTGCAGGGCTTGTGCAGTCCGATACTACAGCACTGTCTGCATACACTGACAGAGTATGCACGATGGGCCTCACGCGACGGAGAAAACAACTTTAAATTTTCCTAATTTGAATTTTTAAGTTGGCATTAACTTCGGCTAAATGAAAACTTCAAGTGTGCTTGGAACATCAAAGATTTGTAAATCAGCTTTATGCTCTCCATTTTATTGAATTAAAGATTATTTCTGCATAAAATTTAACATTCTGGCCTAGATATGCAGTGATTTTGGACATTTAGTATGAGAAAGAAAAAAAAGAGAATGATTCAGTTTTCTTAGTGATTTTTATAATGATTGCATTTTGAAATGATTAGAGTTTGGCCAACCAAGAGGAAATAAAATACATCACTAGAGTTAATTTCACCTGTTCCTTTTGGCATTTATTTCTAAGTGTGACCACATTATACCCATCCGGGACCATGCTGCTAGCAAGAAGTGATACCGAGGGGCAGTTGTGCTGTGCTTTTGATCAACGCGGTGAACATTCAGCTGAACTGAGTCTATCTCAGGTAACAATGATCACGATGAGGTAACAGTGACAGCCAATTCCTTATTTTAATCTCACGACTCCCATGGAATGTAAGCGTTGACAGAGCATTCCCATACAGAACATATGTTAAGCTCTGAAAATCACTGTCATAGGCCACAAAATTCACTGACACTCAGAGAAGTGAAGGAACTTACCCAAAGTAAGTCCGTACCCACCCTAGGCAGGCTACTCGATCCCAAAGGGTTTCCCACCTACCACACTGCCTTTCCTTGTGTTGTGCTGTCTGTGGTTTCTTTATAAAGGTGTCATTTGTATTATGGTGCAGTGTTAATCATAACCGGATTTTAAGTCTATTGAATGCAATCGTTGTATCACATCAAGTAACAACCAAGGCTTGGATTACAATTAGCCCATTGTTAGGCTATTTTTCCAATAATTTTTTCCCTCATAAAACTAGAAGGTTCTTATCTAGGCCCTGGGCTTCCTAGTAACTGTCCGGAGTGAATTTTTCACTCAGGCACTGTCAGACCACCTAAACGAGAGAGACCACAATGTCCTTGACCTTCATGACTGTCCTTGTATTTGCCTGCCAGAAAATGATGGTCTTTGAGGCTGAATTTAGTCCGATACCTGTGTTTGTAACTTGCTGGTGTGTAGAAAGTGTCTAGAGGGCACACAGGGATGGAGGATCTTCTTGGGAGCTGTCTCTAGGAATAATTTAATGGCCATATTCTGCAGCAAGCCATCTCATAAATGGGTAAGAATGAAAACAGAAAAGAATTGCTATAAAGTAGGGCAACAGATGAGTCCAGCAGATTCCTTTAACGTATGCCCCAAACCTCCTGTGTGTCGGGAACTTTCATCCTCTCATTTGATTTAAAAATAAAATAGCCTTCGAGAGAGGTATCATTACCATTTTGTAGCTATAAGCCAGGTAGGGGAAATAATAAGATGGATTCAATCCAGAACCTATTACTACGGCTTCATCTCTTTATTTTTTCTTTTTTTACAAAGTGACGATTGTGGTTCATTGCAATAGGCACTAGGGTTTGAATCAGAATTAGATCCACGCTAAGGCACAATACTTAAGATTATACACTGCTCAAGATTCAAAAAATATGCATAATACTTAAGATTTAGATTGCAAGCATAATATTCAATCCCTATCCAGCATTATTTTACATTTTTTCCACTCCTTCATTTACCAATGATGGTTTATTGCCAAACCTTGTGTTAAATGCTTCAATTCTGTGAGGATTAATGTTATGCATCTATGAAAAGACTTTCATAACACTTTTAAGAAAACAACTATGGCTCTAAAGTATTCATCTCTATTTTCTCATTACTCACACTCTGTGGAGAAACACCAAACGTTAAAGGAACTGACACCCCTTAGCGACAATGATCCAGGTCAGAAGCCACGGGGTCAACCCATCCTTGTCCCTCAACTCCTCGCTATGTGCATGGCCTGAACTCTTATCTGATTTCTCTCTGCCCCCACTGGTGAGAGTTTATTTAACTTCTGGCTCCATTTGAACAGGGGCTTATGATGACCTCTTAACTTGGTCACTGGCCTCAACTTGAACCTGTTCTGCACAATGAAGCTAGAGACAGAATCCGAGAGTGCGGGTCCCTAGATGACGGTGGTCCTGTCCAGCTGCTTCTCACCACCCACTTACCCCGATCCAGATGCCGCCAACCAGTCAGCTTCCCACACAAGCCAGGCTGACTGAAGGCTCTGTCCCTGCAACTGCATCCCTACCTGTGTGCCCAGGACACACTTTTTGTCCCTTCTCCTGCTGAGCTTTTCCTGATCTCTCAAAAATTGTCACAGCAGTTACTTGTCTTACTTTGTATTTTCAAATCTTTTACCACCAAAACTTAGACTCAATTGATCAATGCTTCTTTGTTACCCTGAAGTAAGCAAAAAGTATGATGTGATTATAACACTATTAATACCTAACTTCATTTTTAAAATTTAAACAAGAGCCTAACTCTTCTAAAATGCACTCGCCTTGGAACAGTGGGCCATGTTTCCTTCACCCCCCGTGGCTGGCATACTGCAGGGACTCTGTACCCGCTCACTGAAAAAGTAAATGAACAATTACTTTGTCACTGCTTTAAAACTTTCAGTGGGTGCCCACTGTACCCGCAGAAGCCAAGTCTGAACTTACTTCACAGAGTTCTTGCATAACGTAGAGTCTCATCTCTTGCTGGGTCCATGCACTTATTCATGATCCCATTATATTAAAATGAAAGCCATTTCCCCCAATGGACCTTAGAGTTTCAAGCTTCTGGCCTTGACTCATCCAAGTTCACAGCAGAACTATTTCAGGGTCTGGTCAATCACGCCATTTCTCTACCGAAGGTGAGATGAGACCAGGCTTGTAGGGGCTCTTTGTCAGCTCTGGATCTAAAGGAGAGTGGGCGTGCTGAAATGTAGGCTAAGCTTTCAAAGCAAAATCTAAAATGTCCCTCGGCCTTTTTTTGTGTCCCAGCCCTTGTCAATTCTGTCTCAAGTCCTCAGAAGCTCGCCAGCCCTCTGCTCTTACCTACTTGCTGGAGTTCACATGTTTTTCTGTGGCTGCGGATGACTCCAGCTGTCTTCCAGCTTTGCCTCTGGTTGCACCATGAAGTCCTGGATGAAATCTTAAATTGGAAGCGTGACACCCTCTCTCCACTTCATCATGA
>RJWT010012834.1:0-22171 GCA_004365215.1 Cuniculus paca
AACATGGAGGGCTAAAAAAAGCCTCAGTCTATTAGTTTCTCACCTCAGAAGCTTCGTTGGAAATATTGTCATCACTTTCAAAGCAGCCATTTGCTTTCTGTTTGCTTGAAAGCCAGATTAAGGTCTGTTTTTGAACTGTTTCATCAATGAATATATACTGTTTCATTCTCTCAAATGTCTTATAAGTAAGGGCACTGAACCTGTAGTGCAGATCATCAGAGCAAAAGTTAAATTAAATAAAATTGATGATGTCAGTTACTTATCAGTTTCATCCCTATTGCTACCTGTGTGCAATGGATTCATTCAACTTGTCCAGTACTGTTAGTAACAAGTCTTGATCAATAGTAGCTCTTTGGGGTCAGAGAAAAATTTTTAATAGGTCTCTATACAAATTAGAGTGCTTACTTTTCAGGCTGTTTACATTCAAAGGCCTTGCTCTATAGTCAATTATGCATACATGGAGAGAGACCTGTTGTAAACAGATAATTTGTGTCCTTTTAGTTTAATTTTCCTGAATTAATATAGTTCCATGAGAGGTACAGAGTAAGGTGTGCCATTTTCCACAAAGTTAACCAGCTATGGATATAGGGAGCTGCCACAAAATGATTAGGTAGTGTTACGGTTTGTATATAGATGGTCCCCACAAGCCTCACGTAGTCACAGAAGTGACTGAATCTAGCGTTTGTGATTGATTCCTTGTCTAATGCTGGGATTGGCGGTGTGAGTTCTGCACCCACCCAGGAGTGGAGCCGACATACATTGTAAGGTTGGAATGGGGGTGTGTTTTTCCTTTTTGGCCCGGTTTGCTCTTGCCGCTTGCAGCCGCCATGAACGGCTGCCCCCTTTTGCTCTGGCTGCTGCCTTGAAGTGTTGGCCCAGTGCCATGCCACCCTGCCTTGGAGTCAGCTGATTATGGACTGAAACCCCCAGAACTGTAACCTAAATAAACCTTTCCTTGCTTCACTTTGGGTGTCAGGTGTTTGTCTCAGCAACGAGAAAAAAGTAACTAAAACAGGTAGCTAAGCAAACTGCACATGACTCTCGGTAGACTGTCACAGATTAAGAATCATCAAATATTCCGGTTTGATCTAATTCTTCTCTGGAAATTCACTTTGGAAGCCACTTTTCTGGCAAACCTCCACTGAACTGAACTTTCACCTTCTTATAATTCCTCCTCAGATTTGTGTATTATTGAAAATAAAAATTTAATCTCTCACCATATGCTTCCTTCTTTATTCCTCTGCCAAAACACACTGTACGAACCATCAAAGTTTTTGAAACACAACTGCTTTTGATAACCTAAAATACAACACAGAAGGAAATTACTTTTTAACCTAACAAAAAAAAAAATAACAGCATAGGACAAATTCTGTTTTGCAGTTAGACACAAGAAAATTTCTAGAATAACCCTTTCAATTATAATCTCTGAAATTTATATCTACATAAGTACTCTATATATAATGAAGAAAGCATCACTTCTACTTTATAATATTTTGATGACAACTAACATACAAATATGTCTAACTTGCAAGCTTGTCATTGATACTTATTAATGAATACTTTTGCTTTAAGGTCTTTTTACTTCATTCAGTTTTACCTTTCTTAAAAGAACTCTAGATATTCACTCCTTGGCTTTTCTTTGACACCATATTTTATGGTTCATATACCATCTTTCTACATTTAAGTCAGGTCACTTAATTGCAGTAGAATATAAGTAAGTGAATATACCCGAAGTCAATAAATCATTCATTTTTAACAACTATTAACAATAACAACAGGCCAGACACTAGGCATTAAAAAAATCACTGAGTTCATAATTTGAAATATTACAATTCTAAATTATAAAGCTAAATGACCATACAAAGTTTGACATAAAAAAATAAAACAGCTAAGACTCACTGGTACTTAAGTTCAGGTCCACTTTTGCTTTACCAGACTACTGCATAAGAACATTTGTGACATTTTAATAATAGGAAATGGGTATTTCACCAATTATGAGCAGAAACTACTTGAATCATCTCACCGTTGGATAAGAGAAAGAATGCCTTAGATTTAATTTCCTCTGTTAATTGATTAGTAGCTCTCAGGTAGTCAAGGACATAGGTATTGGAAGCTAGAAGGGCAATATTCTGCTCTCCCCATCCATAGGGCATTTGGAGAAGATTCTCCAGATTCTGCATTGCAACTCCTAGAATATCCCCTAAAATAGGAAAAGCAGAGAGTCATATTGCTTATAGTTGCCATCTCTACATGAATAACCATGTGTTAAAGAGGCAAGGTGCAATTAAGAAATATTTTTAACTGATTCTAAAAGGTGGAAACAAGGAAAAGCTTCATAAAAGTATCTTAAAGGCAGACAGTCATGAGGGATAAATCAAAGGAGTTTCTGATATGAAAAAGTATTCTGAAAATTTCATTACCAGACAAAACAGAAAGCTAGAAAAATGCATTTGTTTGCTCTCTTGCTTGTTTGGTTTTTGAGAAATTGGCCCTATGAGATACAAATTGCAATCCATCCCTCTCCAAAAGGTGTTAATGACAGAATGTGTTAATGATAAGAAGTTTGCCTTTTAGAAAATATCTCCCCATTTAGAGGAAAATCCCAGTATCTTTAACATGCATAGCTTATTCTAATTCCTGATAAATGAGTTTAATATTTCAGATTAAGGATAATAATATAACCTTTTGTTTTCTGAATCCCAGTTATCATCTACTCAGATTAGTATTTCATATGGGCATAGATTTAGAAATGGATCTTTCAGATCCTATATGGAAACAAGCATAGAGCATGGTCTGAACAATGATTTCCTCCAATTGATATGTTAAGAAAATCTCTCTGTTTGTTATTTTAGGAATTTTTTGAGAACATCTCAACCAAGGCTTTTATGTCAGTATGAAACAAAATTTAATCAATTTACCCACGACAATTAAAAAGGCTCTGGCAGATCCTTCTATTGCATCATTTGGCAAGTCCAGTACTACCTCCTTGGAGACTTTGGTACCTGAAAAGAAAAATACCATTAAAAAAATAAAGCAAAGGCTTCATTTTATAAACAATAGTAGTAGATTTTAAGAACAAACACTTAATGCTTCCATTATTTATTTTTATTCTACAAATAGCTTGTTAGACAAAATAAAATTGAGAACTCAAAGTTTAGAATAGCAATACATTCAGAAGGTGGTACATATATCTGTGTTTCCATTCTCTACTAATTTAGTGTCTAAACATTTATGTATGTAAAAATATAAAAACTGACCATGACACATAAAAACACATACACAAAAGGTACAGCTTGCAGATTCTGATTAAGTGTTAAAATTGAATCACAATTAACCAGGTGAAATAGTACTTCCAAAGGTCATAAAGAGGATGATTGAGGGTCAGAATTATATCCATGGATTATTTAATCCTAAAAGCATCAAAGCAATGATTACGATTGAGAGTCAGTAATGTATCTATGGATTATTTAATCCTAAGAGCACCAAAGCAAAGATTATATTATATGATCTTGCAACATACTCCTGATTTCTCATTGACCAATATTGTGTGGTGGTTATATGATAAGAGGAGCTAAGACTATACAAGATGAGAAAAGTATATTGAGGCAGAAAAATGCCACAGGTTTTAAAAATATTCCTTAGGCATATTTTTATCTGCTAAAATTATACGATGCAGATCAGATAGGAGATAAAGTAATCTTCTAAGAGGAATTTAAAATGAAATGACATGGCAAGTGAACTAATGTAAAGGGAGAAAAAATAAACTGATCTGGTTGATAAAATGTCTTTGGGACTAATTGACCATTTTCAAAACTCCTCTTACCTTTTGTACAAATAAAAAAACTCTGGGTCACTTCTTTTTCAATGCCTTCAGGCTGTCAAAGAGTAAGCAATAAATAAATAAATAAAATAAAAAACAAGCACAACAAATAATGAGACAATGAATGTGAATCAGCTTTCCACATGAAATGGTCAGTCAATCATCAGTTCCCTTAGGCATGGCTGGCCAGGTTTGTCATTATCCCCTCTGTTCATATCTAGAAGTCAGTACACATTGCCAACACCCTTAGGTTGGACATTGAGTGACACTCTCAATGTCTCTGCACCTGTCTAACATCGTCAATAGACGAAGCAAAGTGTCCTGTAGAATAGGGACATGCTGATAGCAAGAGTGCTCCCTCCCAAGCACTGAGTCCTGCTGAAGATGACAGGAGCTCATCAGGAGCATAGGACAAGTAGATTTGCCACTGCATTTGAAGGTCACTTGAAAAAGAAAAGGAAGAGGAATGGATATACAGGAAGCACCAAGTATTCCCAGTGGGAAAACTTCATCAAGTCTGCATCGAGTAAGTTTTACTCTCTAGCGTGAGATGTTAAAGAAAGGATGAGATTAATGCTGTCTCAATTCATCTAAAAGGACACATTTCATGTCAAAATAAGATTGAAAAATAAGGTCTCTTCAACGACATGTTTCCAAATCTAACGTCTTAGATGCTGCCTGTTTCACATCGGGAAAAGTGTGATGCTTTGCATGTACGCACCTCTACCAGTATGCTTTTGACCACGATGTCTTTCCGGTTTAGATTTTGCTGTTCAGGTGCTTTATTTAGGCAGGCACTGTTCGGTCTGGACTCGGCAACTACAGTGATATTCACTTTACCTGGAAAATATTCCCAAATGTAAGTTAAAGTGACCACTGGCCTTTGTATAATGGGAAATGATTTCTGTGAATCTTATTTTGAATTGAATGAACCAAATTCTATGAAAATATTAATGCTTTAGACTAAATTATTTGTTTCTTCTCCTGCATGGAGATAATTTAGGATGATTTGTTTTATCTGTTTTAAGATTCTTCATATTAAGGAATCACTTACTTTTCTCATTCACCTGTTTTTATCATTACATTTATTTAATTAGAAAAAGAAATTTTAAGAAAAATAACACTTTACAAAGATGTCTGAGACAATTATTTAATATGGTTTATAAAGATAACATATGATTTTATAAGCATATACCATCAGATAACTGAGACTCCTAACATTTCCCAAAATCAAACAAACACAAGTAGTATAATATGATACAGCAGAAAAGAACTGGATTGAAAGTAAGGACTAGAAAGCAATCCATTGTGTATTTTTATTTCCTGAAAAACCACATTATGTAAGTAAAACTGACCGCAATTTTCCTTATTTACAAAAATCAGAGGATTAGAAAAATTACTTTTAAGGCTTGACATTAAATACGTACTTATGTACATAACCAGACCTACTATTGATTTTCTTGGCCAATGTGTTTTCCTCATTGTTTCTTCCTTTTGGAAAGTCTTTGATACTCTACTCTTAGGGCTGCATCCTCCAAATGCAAAAAAAGAGCAAGTTTTACAATATTTAGACTCAACAACCAGGATAACATTTTTGAAGCTATTGCATAGGAGAAAATTTAAGGCAGTTTAAACCTAATACAAAAAAATTGGAGGCAGATCTATATGACAGGTGAATTAAAATGGTTTTATATATCTATATATATCTATATATATATATATATATATATGATTTATTTGTTGCTAAAATATTGCAGAGTATATGGGACATGAAATTAATTTTAGTGATTCAATTTTCAACATTACTCATAATCAGTATCATGCATATCACAGCATTCTTTGTTTAACTTTCTCCTTCCACTATATCTTCAGCAAGATTCTTCTAAACGTCTATTCTGTTTTGGTTTCTGTTCATTTTTCTCTTTTTTAAGACAGGTCTTGTTATGTAGCCCAGACTGGTCTCAAAACTTACAATACATCTACTTCAGTGTCTCAAGTACCAGGGACTACAGGTGTGTCCCACCATGCATGAAATAAATCTATCTTTCTATCTTGTAGATGCTGCATGCAGAGAGGCAATATTCTTTTAAGAGTTTTATCTAAGTGTTCTGTGTTTTTTGAGTTACTTGATACAGAGAGGAAATGTCCATGTCCCAGAAATTCCCATAATTGATCATATGATTGAGAAGCAATTTTTGCATAAGTGGAATTTTGTATAAATCGTGGGTGAAGAAACAAGTGTACAAAGAATTAAGGCAGCATTAAGAAAAATATGGGCTTCATTTGGGACATGATGCGTGGACTTGATAGATCTTGAAAATTTGCATTTACATTGTATTTAAGTCACATTATGCTTTTTTTTTGCAAATGACTGATGATTTTGTTCTATACAACATTAGCAACCAGAAATTAGATTGTAAGGAGCAAGATTTTCAAATAGAGAAAATTTAAAAAGAACTAAAAATGGTAGGAATAAAATTAGGCTTGTTTAGTGAATTTAAGGAAAATAGAGTAAAAAAAGTCTGTTTTTCCATGAGAAACTAGCATAGAAACATAGCTCCTTACCCAGGTTTTGAGGTATAAGAGTCCAAACATATGTTTTCTTCTCTCCAGCCTGGATAATATCGCTGCCATTGCTTTTTAGGGTGTTAATATTGGCTTCATAATTCTGAGATGTTTCTAATTGAACAGATATCTATAAAAAGAGTCATGGTAAGGAGGCCAGCACTGAAAATACTTTTATACTTCTATTCTAGCTGTCATCTTCAGGAAATGGTTATGCCTTATTTATTTTGTTTGAAGTTTGCAAAATTAAGTATAAATTCCATTTCCCTTTCTAGGTGTCTTGCTGAATGAAGTAAAAAACATCACATCACAGTGATACATGCATAGTCATGTTTACAGCAGCACAGTTCAGAGCAGTTAAATCTTGGAATTGGCCCATATATACATTCACAGATGAATGGATAAAGAAAATATGGTATTTACACAGAATGGAGGACTACTGTACAATAATGAAGGACAAACTTGAATCATTTGTAGGAAAATAAACCCACCTTGAGATCATAATGTTAAGAGAAATAAATCAGATAATGAAGCTTAAATAGTAGGCTGTTTCTCGTATATAAGAAACACAAAATATAAATAAAAAGAAAAATAAAATACAGGTGATAGAAACTAGGAGACAGATTTTGTTTATTAAGAAAAAGGCTCAAGAAATAGAGGTAGGGGAGAAGGCAGAGAGGTAAAGAGAATAAAAAAAGAATTAAAATGTGTTATGTACGTATACCAGCTCTGCACAAGGAATGTTTGCATTATGTAATGCCAACTTGTACTAAGAAAAAAATAAAAACTGAAGAAAGAGATACCCAATTACTATTTGCACAGGAAGCTAAATATGGAGGAATATGCCTCATTATGAAGTATTCTCAATGCAATCCTCAAATCAGTGCTGCGAATTAATGCAACTGCTTTTGTCTGAGGAATGTGGAAATAAGGCCATCTCCTTATAGTATCACTTCAAAAATAAAATAAATATTCAGGGATGATACTAAGGAATCTTTTAGTTTTTTCTGACTTTTGTCTCCAGATGAAAAGGAGTAACTTACCTCCGCACATGTGTTCAGGTAGCTGAAGACACTGACAATCAAATCACATTGTTCATTTCGGACAACTGAGAAGGGTGAAGCGATTTCAACGAAGAAAGACTGGGAGACTTGCAGAGAGACTGTGGAAGAAATGCCAAATCCAGACTTTCCATTCACGCAGAAGGCACTTGCCTCCCATTCAGTCATAGTGTCAGGGGTGACGAATGAAAGATTTGCTGAACCTGAGGAACTGCAAGGAGAGGTTGTTGATAAAACACATTCTTTAGCTAAATGAAGAACCTGAATTTAGTGCAGAGCAAGAAAAATCTGTTAGCTGAAGCTTAAAAATGGGTTGCTGTGTTTGACAAGGCATTAGATAAAAATCTTGAGAGCTGAATTTCTATGCAATTTAACCTTTAAAAAGTCACATTTCTTTAAATACTATTTTTAAAAGAGTAATCCAGGGCAGCTTACACCAGTCAGTGTGAAATGTATTGCCAACAAATGACTGGTTAAAAAAATTAAGAAAAATAAGCTAGAGAAAAAAAAAGATAGGACCAGAATGTTTAAACAAATGTTTCATGTTGCACAACTATGCCCAGGAATAGAAGCTAATAAATAAAAAATAAACTAGAAAATATGGAAGGAAGCTGCTACAGTGACTCACTCAACACTGACGAGGTCCCATATCCATGTCTCAGGGAAGTTTGTTCTTACAGTTTCTATTATAGCCTGTTGCACATGGTTAGCATACTCTCTCAACTCAAAACCTGAAAGAAGAGAGAAATGCATTATTTAGGGGGAATAAAAAATTTGTATCTTAATGATACGTGCTTGTAAGTTAAGTCTTTTGCAACACATGACTAGCCTGCTTCAATATGAAAGCAGAATGGGAATTTATTCCTGGGACTCAGACGCTGGTAAATGCAAACCTCAACCTGGGTGTATCAGTATTGTGTAACTCAAACCTCTCCTGTTGTAAAAAGCAACGAAGAACAAACCAAAATGACAACTAATCCGCCTACGCTTTCACTCCGTAGTCAGCTTACACGTTGAAGTTTCTCATCCAATATACTGATGTCTGCAAATTTTGTTGTCTCACATTGCTCTTGCTAATGTTTTTAACGACATAAGTACTTTGAATTTTCAAGAACAATTTTCTTCGCGTGCATGGTTTTTAGGCTGAACTCGACACACTGTATCACTGTGTCCTTTCCTAAACAGTCACTATTCTCAAGTAGCATAACACCACATCCTTCTAGTTCTCTTTTCTCTTTTGAAGAATGCAAACTCCTCATGCTTGGTCTAAGAGCTATTTTAAATCCTCTTCTTACTGCACCCCATCTCCTATTGATACCACCTGCCAGCTTCAATCACAATAGTTATTCCAATACCTCTCATACTCATTTTTTACCAGGACCTTTCTCTTAAATCCCAGACTTGTGCATCTTTGCATGCATTTCTTGTGGATACTTTATAGAGATTACAAATGCAACTGCTCCCAAAATGAACTCATTCTGTGCATTCCCTGTTTTTCCTACTATCTCTCCCTTCCATGAAGGGCATCAAAACCTAACTGCTTACCCAAGTCAGAACCTCTAGCATTGTCTGACCCCTGCCTGTCATGTATGTCACATAACTCATAAAGTTACAATGTCATGTATTATAACTTGAAAACAGTTCACAGATCTATTCATATCTCTCTATTTCTACTGCCTTTTTATAGTTATCCAAGTCATTACTGTTGTTCAACTGAATTCCTGACATTTGTGTCATTTCATACATTCTCAAGCAGCCTAAATCCCAAAACCCTTTTCACAGAGCAGTTACAGATACTGTTTAAAAATGCATACTATATTATAGATTGTCAATAGTATATTAACATAATAGGATAATTCCAAACTCTTTAAATGTCATGTAAGGTTCTACTGATCTGTCTGCATGTGTCTCTTGCTTTAGCTGTCTTTATTCTTTACTTGCACTGCAGCTCCTGACATTCAGAAGGGCTTGTAGTTTCTTACCTCATCTTTCATAGCTCTCCCTTTTTAGTTGGAATACCTTTCTCTTTCGTGATACCTTTAGGTCTCGATTCAAGAGTTACTTCCTCCAGGAGTACAAAATAGGCCCTTGAAATTAAGTCTCTTCTACTTCATATGTACATTTTAAAAATGTAATACATGTCTACGTCACTTTCCACCTCACTGAAAAAAATATTGGATGCCCACAACTTAAAGGAGAAGAGGTTGATTTTGCCTGACTCTTGTAGTCCACAGCTGGCTGGCTCCAAGAAAGAATGGCATGGTGGAAGGGCCTAGGTGGAGGTAAGCTGCTCATGTTATGGGAGCTAGGAGGCAGAGACTGAAGGGAACAATGAAAGAGGGAGGCACACTCCCAGATCCTGCTGTCTGTCTTTTCTGACTAGGTCCCCTTCTTAACAGCATATTTATTTATAGCGCCACCGTGATTTAACCACCCTTTGAAATCCCCATCTGTGAGCACACGAGGCTGGGGGTAGGGGTACACGTGTAAACCTAACAATACACTATTCCCCTATTTTGGGAATTAGCTTGTCACTGTATTTACATCATGCAGCTCAGTTCACGGTCTCAATAAATACTTGCTGAGTGAATGCATAAATGAATGACTGAAGAAAGAAGAAAATAAAGTGAAGGACTTTGGGTTTCAGTATATTTTATCCAGAGATATAAGAAAGTTTGGATGTTTCTGAAAGCTCATTAAATATGGTGTAATCTAGTAGTGAAAGTAAGTGGCTTTAATTTCTTGACCAGGGCTACAAAGTGGTTTGAACTTTTGTTTGGGCTTTGTGGGGCCTCTTAAATACTCAGGGAATCTATCCTTTTTAAAAGTCGTCAGGCCCTCATGTTTGACAGGTGGCACTTCTGACACTCATGTCCAAGATGAAGCCCGCTTCAGTCACAGAACTAGTCACAGTGAGAGGCCGGAAGAATTTAATCAAAGTTACTCGAGTATTGTCAGAGACATTCAGAATACAACTTTCATTTGAGGTCTGTTATAATGATCTGGTTCCATCTGGTTTCCCTGACTATATTTATATGTATAAAATTTGCATGCCTACATTATTTTTCTAGCAATGTGGCTCATTATGAGCTTTCAGTCTTTCCATGTGAAAGTGGGCTAGTATTGGCACACATTTCTGTGATAGCAGCTGTCTGAATATTAGGGTGTCACAATGTCCTGTACCTTTGACTCTCTGTATTTAGGTCTCTCATAATAAGGAAATAAAGGAGCATACACAAACTCACTTTCTTCTGTCACAGTCACAATAACTATCTTCCTACATCCCCACACATGTCATGTTGCTACATACATACTTTTGATATTGTTTTACTGATAAACTTCCTTTCATAGCTGAAGCTAGTTATTCTTTATAGTCAAAACTATTTCCAGACTACCTTATTCTGCTCCATTGACTGGTAGGATGTTCAGTTGAAACCAAAAACATGTCAACATTCCAATTTTGTACTATTTCATCCAAATATCCGCAATTCTAAGAACCCGTTTGACTACCCTCTAAGTCCAAAACTCTGGACTACCCACTTGCCAATGCAGGTGAGGCATATTTCACATATGCTTCTCTTCCTAGGTACAATGGCCTGAGGTAGGGATGACTTTCTTCCATCGTGCATAGTTCTGGCTTTCGGTAATGGAGATTCGTGAAGACTTTCAGACCCATGTGCTTTCAAAGAAACAAAGAAAATGTGCATTCCTTCTATGAAAGAACTTTAGAAGTCTTATCACTTCTTAAGAAATGCAAAGATGTACAATAAACCATTTTTTAAATGTGAAAAATTCTTATCAATTTGTAATTAAAAACCAGACCACATATCTACCTATTAGCTGTGCTAACAAGGCTTTTGTGTAATAGAAATCAAGTTACCTCTATTTAATTTAAAGCCTTAATTTAAGATAAAAATGATAATCAGTGTTATCATGTACTTGTATTTTACTAAGTACTTTGCATCATCCTTTATTCAGTTTTAAGGGAAAATGCTTATGAAATTGGCACTGTTTATTGGCCTCTTTACTTGATTGCTACGGTGTATGATTCATTGCAATAACTCGCAGACCATCTCAGTGATTCTATCCTAAGGTTTTGTAATTTTAACCACATAATTTAATGTAAATAGAAGAGAGAAAAATCAAGAAAAACTTAATATTTCCTTTTCATAAGACAATTTTGAGTACTTTATTAGAAAATTATAGAAACCAAATCTCAAAATATCAGAAGAAAACTACACAATGAATGAAAATAGATACGCATTATGAATATTAAAATTAAAATTGATGTAAAATATTTTAAAATATCTTTAGAGATCTTACCCTGAGAATCTCATAGGTGTCCCCATCTCCAAAGATGGGTACAGGAATGTAATACAAACCATTGTAAAACATATTCTTCTGGGGAATACAAGGTTCTACTCTGTCATCATCTAGATTGAGACCATTGTAGAAATAGCCATATGATTCTCTATAAGGAAGCATGTTGTACACCTAGGAGAGAAAGCACAGCAATTTTAAGTACTTTTTAAAAAAAATTACAGAATTAGAAAATTTTGTGTCATAATGACATTCTTTTATATCAGAGAATGGAAGTTATACTGTAATTCAATAATTTTATTTAACTTCTTCAAAAGAGAAAATTAATTTTATTTTAGGTGGTTGTTATGGTTTGTGTCTAGATATCCCCTGAAAGCTTCTTGTATTATAGGTGGGGCCTTTCAGAGGTGGCTAGATCTAGAGTGTGTGATGCTGGAATCAAGGATGCAACGCTGGAATTGATTCATGGTACCATGCTAGGATTAAGGATGCTCTACCCTGGGTGTGAATGCCACTCACATTAAGGGTGGGTAGCCTGGATAGGATATGAGTTACAGAAAGAAAGCTGCAGTTGTTGCTTATCACTTGCTTCTTAGCTACTTCACTGCTTGGTATCTTGCTTCCTTCTGCCTTCTGCCTGCCATGAACTATTTCCCCTCTGTCATGCCACTGCCTTGGAGTCAGCCAACTATGAATTGAAAACTCTACAAACTGTGACCTAAATAAAACTTTCCCCCTTTAACTTTGAGTAATGAGGACAACAGTCAATGCCATGTTCATTAATTTTTTCAGGAATAGTTCAGGATTTGGGACAGCATGTAAGACAGAGACTGTTTAGATTTATAGATGAATACAAAGACTATACATAGATAATTCATTGAAATTGTAATGCTAGAACTCTCAGCTGGGGAGGAAAATGTTAGTTCTCTGCTTTTAAATCTCTTTACATAACCTTCCAAAGAAAATAGAAAATAGAGAAAGAACAATTAATGATGTCCATAAGTTATTTCTTTAACATTACTAGGGCACAGAGGCTAATTCTATGATCTTCAAATTGTTAATAAAGAAATGAATAGAGCTCCTAGGGATGGCAAAAATTCGAGGGGTATAAAACTGTGGAAGGAAGGTTTAAGAGACTACATGGAAGAAAGGAAGAGTTACATGGATAAATTAGAAAAAAAAAAGAAAGAAAGAAAGCAATCAATGAGTGAGATCAAGTTCAACATTTAATGTCTAAATATGAATCATAGTTCTTGAACTCAATAGTTCCCAGTAAAGACTGTACAGAAAGAGTTTGAATCGTCCTGGAAGTGGCAGCTTCTGAGTAGAGTGTGGCCGATGGAAAGGAATCTGATTGGCAGAGGAAGGGTACTGGCCCTTTGAGACAGGGCACTTAATGGAGGGAAGGAAGTAGTAGAGTATGACTAAGGACACTGCAGAACAAAAGAGAAATAAGCATGTTGATCTAGTCATTCTTATTTCCACTAGCAATTTGTCATTAAAAACTTTTTTAATCAAAATAACATAATAAGGATACGCTTTACCTCTGAACACTGTCCACACCAGAAAAACAAAACAACTCCACACAAAGCTGTCACAAAAGAACACAGAAAATGCAAACCAAAACATTTCTGCTGATGAAGTTTCTCTGCCAAAGTAATTAACGAAGTAAAGAAGTAGAAATAAAAAGCCATTCTCAAACATCTCAGTATAAATTAAATATTTCCACACATGTATTTGGAATATTTAAAAATCACTATGGGGGCTAGAAATCTCTTTGCCCAGCATGCATCATGAATTAAAAATTTAATAAAGGAAGAATAAAAATAGGCAAACACAAAGGGAAATAAAATGAGAATTTATTGTACTCAGATATAGATGAAAGAGACAAAAACATCAGACATGAATTATGAAATATAAATACCTCAAGAAAAAATGATTGAAAGAGAATTTGATTTTTCTTGGACTCAATACATTGTCCAGGCTGGCTTCAAACTCCTAGTAAACCTCCTGCCTCAACCTCTTGAGTGCTGGGATTACAGGTGTTTGCTACCACCCCCAGCTGAAAGGAATCTTTTAAAGCAGCATAGAAAAACTGAGTGTGGTGATGCATGCTTGTAATCCCAGCAATGAATGCTGATACAGGAAGATTAAATTCTAGACCACTTTGGACTACATTGGCAATTCAAAGGTGGCCTGGACTACGTCTTTTCAAAAAACACAGAAAATAGAAAATGAGAAAAATAATAAAATAAAACAGTTCATAGGCAAAGTGGTTAAATTGGAAAGCAGATAAAGAAAATCTAACATGTAAATGGAATTTGAAAAAGGGGAAAAATGAAAAGTTTAATATTTAAAATTATAATTCAGGACAAATTTTTGAAAATAAAGGATTTGAGATTAATACATGAGTCTATTGGGTATCTGGTAAAACGTCTCCCAAACAATAAATTCAGAGAGATATTGTACTAAAACTATTGGATTTAAAGTATAAAAAGAAAAACACCTTCAATGCCTTCATACAAAATAATAAAATAACTTACAACAGAAAATGAATTAAATTGATGCCAAAAAAATTTTAAAGCAACAATCGGTGCAAAGCAACAGTGGAAAAGTATGGTCAATAGTTACAAGAAAGTATGAACAAAAATTTAATATACAGATCACTTGTCCTTCAAATATGAAGGCTTTAGGATAGTTTTGAAGTGACCACCTGGGAAAGCTAGAAGAGATTGAGGTTTATGTAACCAGAAGACAACTGAGCAGACTGGTAACGTTTGTGGACAAAAGGGTGGAACCCAGTGCCTTGGGCGTGATATGCAAATGCTGTACCACTGACCTATGTCCTAGCCAAAGAACAGTGCTTTTTCATTTTAACATATTCTGAGATCCATGAAAATGCCTCTGGAATTTTCTATTTGAGATCTCTTGATACTTATTCCTAAAGGCAGTTTTCCTAAGTTTTTGCTGTCTCTAGTAGAAGGAAAAGTGAGCAATACATGAAATCTTAGGAAAAGAAGTTATCCAACATTAATAGGTAAATTTGTCCTTTATTTGTTTATGATTCCTCAGATTCTGAAACTATTTAGAAGTTTCTCACATTTACTTACAAATAATCTTAATTAATAATCTTTAGATTACTTATGATGCTTCTAAATAATTTCACAATTTGGAATATAGTTTTGAATTGACAAAATCCAGTTATGTCATTACATATGGTTATTAAATATTCTTATTAATTTCACAGTTTAATACTTAATGCTTAAAGTAAAATATTAGAAGGAGAAAACAAAAATGGAATTTTAAAATCAGATCTCAAGTTTGTAAAAGATTGCTTTTAGAAAAGATGCTTTAAAAATTGCAACAAAGGGCAAAAATGTGTTGGATTATGAGCAAATTTAAAAATTTCTGTATGTCTTTGTGTATTTAGCATGAGTTCTATGACAAAAGAAAAGT
Organism: Cuniculus paca; assembly: GCA_004365215.1. Classification (NCBI taxonomy): domain Eukaryota; kingdom Metazoa; phylum Chordata; class Mammalia; order Rodentia; family Cuniculidae; genus Cuniculus; species Cuniculus paca. The sequence goes on from RJWT010012834.1 coordinate 15,223, forward strand.
ATAACTTTCATAATCAGGAAGATTTAAATTACTGAATTTGACATACATATATCAGAATAGTCAAATTTTTTTTTTTTTGTTTTGTGGCAGCGGGGATTGAACTCACGACCTTGCACTTGCCAGGCAGGCCCTTAGGCCACTGAGCTAAATCCCCAGCTCAAAATTTTAATATGTATATGTATAAAATAAAGGTAAAGTGCTCAACAATTATGAGTTAAAATATTAGGGAAAAATCCAGCAATTAAGAACTAAAAATATTTTTGATGTGCACCTCTGGTATTGCCAGCCTAGACAGATATCTATTGATTTATTGATTTATTGATGTGTTGATGTTAGAGATCCAACCCAGGGCTTCACACATGCTGGGTAAGTGCTCTACCATTGACCTATACTGTAGCCCTGGAAATGTTTAAGAAAATTCTATCTCAGATATAAAATAATAACTCTAGACTGTCTCCAAGCATATTCTCTAACACAGATTTCTTTTTAACTATAGGTATCCACATCTATGATTATACCTATGATTTTTTTTTGTAAAATTCTTTCTCTGTTGCAATTATATACAGAAATTCTGTATTACTAGTGCTGGGTCAGCCAAGAAAGATAATTAAATATATAAGCCACTGTTATGGTTTATGTCTAGACATCCCTTCCCAAAGACTCATGCAGTCATATGAATGGGCTTCTAGAACTTGTGATTGATCAATGGTCCAATGCCCGGCTTGTGGATATGAGTGCTATACCTGCCCTGGGGTGGGTAGCCTGTATATAATATAAGGGAGGGAAAGAGGCTTACCCTCTTGTTTGTTCTTGTTGCTTTTACTGTCTTCTGCCTTGAACTGTTGCTCCTCTGCCACCCGCTCTGCCTGCTGATTACAGACTGAAACCTCCACAAACTGTGAGCTAAATAAACCTTTCCTCCCTTAATTCTGGGTGTCAGGTATTTTGTCTCAGCAATGAGAGAAAAGCAACCAAGACACCCATGAAGAAATAAAGCAAACAAACATTTTCAGCAACAACAAATATTTCATGAAAATATTTTCATATTTTCAGCATATCATATCTCAAGTAAAAACATCATAAAAAGGATGAGACTTGGAGTTAGGCAGAAAGCAGGAAATTGAAAGGCTTACACTTTCTGCTGACAGCTGCTGCTCCGGTCTCAGTAGAAGGACACTTTTATCCACCGCCCGGAGGGCACAGAGTGAGTCAGGGGCAGCTTGAAGATAGAGAGTGGTATTGGAGCCAGGTATCTCCTGTTCCTTAGAGAACTGTATGTTAACCTGAAGCACAGAAGGAAAATGAATGAGGGTAGAAACAATTTTATGTGAGGATAATCAGAATAAATTCAACCTTTTCCAAGTAAATCCTGATAGATTTCTGTAAGGTATTTCTCCTGCATGTTCACCTTTAATATGTAAATTTTTCCTTTATTTGTTGATGTTTCTTTGAGTTCTGAATTTTAGAAGCTTCTTAGATTTATTTATGAATACTCAATAAATAACTTTTAGACGAGGTCATGAGTTCAATCCCTGGTACCAATAAATAAATAAATAAATAATGTTTAAAGTATTTAAGAAGCTTTTAAATAATTTCCAAAGTTAAAATATATTTTAGCTTTAAAGAGCCAAAGTATATAATTACATCATGATTTGTGGTTATTAAAGACCGTTATCAATTTCATAGCTCAACTTTTCTTGCAGTAACATCTACTTCACTGTTCTGCTGCTGTCTCAGGATCAGCACTGACACCAAAGATAGTTCAGTCTACTTGATGATCTTTCACTCTCTAGTAATTAAATAGCACCAACATTCATTGTGCGATTTCCACGTCGTGATTATAGTGGTAATGTAAGAAGGGGGCAACAGGGAGAAAACTGTTCACCCTTCTCCACCTGGACAGGGCAGACATAGAAGAAACATCACCTTGTTTTTAAAACACTGGTCAATCTGGAATTTGACACTATCAGCGACAATTTCCCCACTGGGGTGAATGGTGTAGATGAACAGGACAGCCACAGGAGCCAGGTCAGCAATGATGTTGATTGGTAATGAGAAATTCCCATTCCAGGCTAGGTAAATAGATCAACAGACACAATATCAACAATATCTCACATCACCGGGTATGCTTAGATAAAAGTGAATTGGCTTGAGGACAAAGAATAAATTGTACTTTGTATAAAAGGCAAAAAAATAGTGAGAACTGCATAGACAAACAAATATTTCATGATTAACAGAACAATAGAAAGACTATAAGCATCATTTTTCTATCATGTTCTTGGTGACCTAACACTAAAAGAAAGAGATAGAAATCTTCTCTATTGAAATATTTAGTAGCTTCTCTCAAGCCATGTTAACTGCTGCCCCTACTTACAAATTGAAATAAGTACTCTAACATCTACATTTTATTTCTTTTTAAAAAGAAAAAAACATGAATATAAAGTACACATTTATAAATTAATGTGTTATAAACACCTTTGTTTCTGAGTTCCTTTTGTCCACTGAGGATGATAGCGCCTTTCCCCATCATCTGTACAAAACAAAGAATATTTTGTATGAGATATATTATCTAATGTCATATGATATACTGTCATTATATAGTGCATTCTCTAATGTTAATTTTTTCCATAAGATAAGATAGTTTTCTCTAGTGAATAGTGAAAGTGAGTTTTGCACATCTTGTAAAAGTAAAAAGAAAGTGACCACAATGGACTGGGATCCTATATATATCAGTGTGTGATGCAAGAGGACAAGGTAGTTGCAGTTGTCCTGATCATTTGGCTTCCACTCTGCCTCCATCTACTTATCAACTTCACGACTTAAAACACGTTGTTCCACCTCCAAAATGTGACCTCCAAAAAGCTGTCTGTAAGATCTGTAAAGTCGGATAACTATAAAATGAGATAGCAGTAAGTTGTGATTATACTAGTGAACATGCATAAGACCCTTTTACAATGCCTGACACATAATGCTTAGCCCTGGAGGCAAGTCTTATTACTTCCAATTACAAATATAGAGCTGAGAAATCAAAAGTTTAAGAGAGTTTAAATAAGATGGTCTAATTTGCACGATCAACCAGAGAGCATGGATGATTCGAACTAAGAGGGTCTTAATTTCCAAGTGTGCGTTTCCCGCTCTTCCATATGTTTTGATGAGACTAAGTGGACAGAGTCAAGATAGTTAATTCCTTTTACTGCTTACTAAAATGAGCCCTCTGCTTTATTTTCTGGCCTCTGCCTAAACTTTTTTTTCATCATAATAGATTTTAAATACTTGAGATGAGTTACCATTGCTTAAACAGGCAGACTGATGAGCAAGATTGTCCAGTCTTAGGGAAGTTAAGCTGCCTGAGATCTTATGTGTTTGTGTATTTGCTTGTTATTAATGGATCCAACAGTATTCCCCAGCTAGGTGAGAAATTTGAGGTTGCTCAGATTAGCATGACCAAAGCATGGTACACTCTAAACTGTGCTATGCTCAGCAGACCAAGATGGAATTGCAAAAACCTGCTCAGACTTACCAAGTAGAAGAAGTTTACATTTGAGACATTCTTATATGCTTCATGGTTTAGGGAGTAATGCACAGTAATAATCTTCTCTTGGTTACATCTCAGTTGCTTTGGTTCGGGCACAATCTTCAGAAAGCTGTTGGTTCTGGAGTAAAAGCGTGAGACTACAAAGGAGGCATCGGAGTAATGTGGTGTCACCCAGCTGGGAAGATGGCAGCTCTGAGGTTGAACGAATGTGGCCTGACATGGTGAAAGAAGGAGAGGATCTTAGAGCCTTCAAGACTTCCTAGGATAGGAACTCACACATAACAAAAGCCTTCCTATCTCTGCAAAGCAAAGAGGAATCCTACTTTGTGACTGATATTTCAGTGTTAATTGGAAGTGAAATAAAAGTGTTGTCCATGTAAATATACAAAACTGATTGTAATTGTCTGAATAGTCCATCAGACTAACAATGAAATGGTGGTGATTTTTGCTTTTTAATTGAAATCAGTTCAAAAATTTTAACTGCAAAATTCTGTTTAAGCGGCAGAAAAGAGAATTATCTCTCTTATCTCTGCATGAAATGATGTAAGAGAAAAGCAAAATTTTCTTCACGCAGCTCAGAAAAAAATGTGGTTATCATAGAATTTATACCAATCATAATAGGCTATCAGATTCCCTTCATCTTGAACAAACACGTTCATACTTAATAAACAAACAAATCGTATGAAATATGCTGACTTAAGAATTGCTAAGATTTAAAATTCTTAAAAGTCACATGCTCTTGGGCCCTTGAGAGCTCTCAGCTACCCTTTGGTGTCTTACTTTCAGGGAGAATGTAGGATCGTATATGTCTGACGTGTCAATGGAAAACTGAGCCTCGCCGTTCTCATCTGTAGTGTAATTTCCAATGACTTGGCCATTGAGCTCCAATTGCAACAACTTGCTTGCCAGTGGCACATTACTTGGACCATAAAATTTAAGCTGTACCAAAAAAGAAAAGGTGTTAATTTTTCTTAAAAGACAAACATTTCATATTTCTTCAGGGAAAGTTTTCATTTTCAAAATTGTAATCACTTAATAATAATTTTCTTCAATGTTGATAACAAAAGATGTTCTGTTAAATGTATATTGGACATATTACAAATAGAAATATAAAAACAGGGATAACTTTCTATAGTTCCTTCAGCTAGGATGTTTTTAGTATACCAGACACAGTAATGATGAAAATGTAGCATGAAAGTAAGAAAAAACTGCCCAGAAATTATCAAAGAGTAATCTGTGACCCATGAAAATAAAACAGGGACAAGCATTTCTTTTGTGGGGGAGGTCAAACCTACAGTTCCAAAATAAGAAATTCCTCTTCTATAGACATTGTCCATGTTCTCAAAGTGCACGCTGCCAAGCAATTCGGTGATAGCAACAGAAATCTTTTCACTGATCTGCACACCTGAAAAAAATGATGAAACACAGTGTCAGAAAGGAAATAATGTTTGTCCAACAATTTCAGGACTAGAGATATAGCTAGTTGGTAAAACATTTGCCTTACAACTGAAGGACTTGGGTTGGTATTCCTAGTACTGGCAAGAAAAATAATCAAAATAACGATTAGTTTAAGATACGGATGAAAAGGGCTGGGGATGTAGCTCAGTGTGAGAGTGCTTACCTTGCAGGTACAAGGCCCTGGGTTCAATCCCCAGCACCACCAAAAAAAAATATATATATATGGCTGATAACTTTCTAAACACAAATTTGCATTTCAAATATATTTTGCATTTATGTTTGTGTTTACATAGAAAAGAAAGTATGTATACTTTGAAGTATACTCCAGCACAGTCTATTTCTGTTTAGTTATAGTGTACTTCAAACTAAGTAATGATATTAATATGCAGATAAAGGAGAAAAATTGAAATTTTTCCCTCCTACTAATCTACTCAGTTTTGGCTTGGAACTTCATTTTATAGTGGAGAATGTCATAGGTATCTCAAATAAAAGGGTTTTGTTTTTGAAATCCATTTTTTTAAGACTTCAAGATAGCCATGCAGTATTTTGGCTTTGCCAGAATTCGAAGTACAATAAATAGAAATGCCTTGTGATTTTGTAAAAACAAGTGAATAGGTGGAATAAAACATACTGAGGTAAGTTAGTATAAAAGTATAAATGTGACAAATTTACCTATTGTAAAAGTTATCACAATACCAATCAAGCATATTTACTAAATGATAATAAATAATATAATCCCAATAAATAGTGTAATCCCAACTCCTTTTTAAGTAACAAGAAATAATTAGTAATTGAACTGACCCAAATTAATTCTCACTTCTTTTTTCATTATTTTAACAATTATTTATTGAGAACTTATTGTGGGTGACTTTGTAAACTTTTCCCTAATGATTATTAAGCTAGCAGATGTTCCCAGTTGTTTGAAATCAAGGGTTAGCACACTTCTTCTGTAAGGAATCTGATAGTTATTCCAAGATGAGGATCACACAAGGACTTTGGTACAACTACTCAAACTTGTAGCTGTTAAGCAAGATAAACAAATGAGTATGGCTGTGCTCAAAAATCCTTCATAAGGATATAAGCAGGGATTTGGATTTGACCCTCAAAATGTAGATTGTAAACTGAGAATTAAACCAGAGTTCACATGCTGGAAATTGCTTACCAACTGATTTACACAAAGTTAAAAACATATAGCTATTTTATTAGCTCACTTCTACTACTTCAAAGAAAATCTCTTCCTCTGATTGATTCAATCACAGAAGCATATATAAATGTATAATCTACATGAGATTATTTTATTTTAAATATTATTAGGAAAATTTTATTAACAAGCAAATTTTACTCAAAGGTGACTATTTGGGAAAAATTTGTTTTGTCATTTTGAGCAATAATTTATGTGCCTTTGTGCATATTGCTAACTCAGTAAGATTCTTCTCAGTGAGCAGTCATGTAGCCCCAGGTTGAACATAAAAGGCAATCATTACCTGTCCCAGATTCTGTAACAATTACATTGATGCGAAATGTCATGAAAAGTCCAGAACGATTGATTTGGAAAACCTTTGTATTCACAATTTGAGAAACACAGCCATTTTTCAACTGAAAAATAGAGAAAGTGTAATGGAAAAGCTAAGAATCCAACAGTCTTTTAAAAATACCAAGATTTAGCACAGGTTTATAACACCCCTCCGCCATGGCTCAATCTCATAAAATTGTTGAAATGGCTAAAACAAGCATTAAGGGGGAAAGAGAGGAAGAGGAGGAAATATATTTCAGCAGCATATCAGACAAGATAAGGAAGGTAATCTATATTTTACATATAGTTCAAAAGTTTTCTTGGAAACCACGTAGATGGGCAGAGACAATAGTGTTTAAAGAAAATAGAGTTGAATGATGACTTAAAAGAAAACAATTTTTATATGCACTAAGAACATACAGAAGTGCTTTTTAAAGACATAG
>RJWT010012835.1:0-22165 GCA_004365215.1 Cuniculus paca
GAGACCCAGGACCAGGCCACCTCGGGGAGCCCTGTTGAACTCCAAGGCAGCAGTAAAGAGAATGAGACCAGGAGTTGGGCAGATCCTCTCCCAGTGTGCAGTCAGCTCCTTGTTTTCTTAAATTATAGGTATTTTGAGGGTTTGTAATTGTATGAACACATTTTTAAAACTGTCATATCTTCTCTTATTGAGAATTTTATTGATATACAATTTCCTTCTTTGTCTCTTGTAACCTGTTTTGATACCATAGCTACTTGTGCTCTCTTTGCTACTCAATGAAATATCCTTTCCCATCTTTTCACTGTCAACCTATTTGTGCATCTGGAACTAAAGCCAGTCTCTTATACATAGCAAAAAGGTGGATTATAGTGAATCCAGTCTGACAGTCTCTGTCTTTTGATTGCAGAATTTAACCCATTTACCTTTAGCATAATTACTGATGAAGATGTCTGTCACTTCACATCTGTTATAGTTTTGTGTCCCTAGATTTCCGTATTATTGTCTCCATCTCCTCCTTTTTTTTTTTTTTCTGTCTTTTTAAGACAGGGTCTCGCTATGCAGTTCAGGCTGGCCTTGGGCTCACTTTCTAGCCCAGGCTGGTCTCAAACTTGCAACGATCTTCCTGCCTCAGCCTCCTGAGTGCTGGGATTACAGGAGCACACCACCATGCCTGGCTTACTGTCCTCTTTTGTGTCTGATTTTTGATAGCAAAGTATTTAAATTCTCTTATTTCCTTTCTATTTATTACTTATTTTCTTTCAGCTTACTATGGGTATAAGACTTAACATTCTAAAATTAAAACACCTGAATTTAGGCCAACTTTAACTTCAATAATGTACAAAAGCTGCTCCTTGAATGGCTTTGTCTCCACCCTTTTCATTTATTGATGTTACAAAATTACATCTCCATATAGTTGTCCCTCCATCAGATACTAATGGGGTTGGTTCCAAACCTCTTGTGGATATCAGGATCCAAAGCTCAAGTCTCTTCTATAAATGGTGTGCTATTTGCATCTAATCTATGCTTACCTTCTCTTTACTTTAAATCATCTCTACACTGCTTTCAATGCCTAGCACAGGGTAAATGCTATGCAAATAGTAGTTATACTGCACTGTTTAGGGGGCAATGACAAGGAGAGAAAGTTCCATATATGTTCAGTACAGCCAAAATTCCTTTTCAAATATTTTCAGTCTGTAGTTGATTAAATTTGTGGGTGTTCAGCATCGTTATGGGGGGTGGGCCACATATTGTGTCAAAGCATAACTATTTTTAATGAATTAGTTTCTGAAATTATGTATCAACTAAAATGTGGAATTACAAATTGCAGTTACAATAATATTAGCTTTTAGACTGATTTTTTTTAAAAAAGCATTATTTAAAAAGTATATAGAAAATAAAACGAGTCACACTCATTGCTGTGATGATACCAGCTTTTGTACTTGCCTGTGTGTTCACCTTTATTCCTATACCTTCATGTTACTTTGATGCTTATCTAACATCATTTCACTGGCTTTTTTTTTTTTTTGGTACCAGGAATCGAACTCACGACCTTGCACTTTGCCAGTTGGGCACTTCTGCTCCTGAACTATCCCCAGTCCTAACATCCTTCATTTCAACCTTCAGGACTTCTACTAGCATTTCCTGCAGGATAGGTCTGAAAAGCTCCTTTATTCCCTTCCTTTCTTCTTTCCTTCCTTTCCTTTCTGTCACTTCTGTTGATTTGCATGTATCTTAATTTTTTCCTTAGTTTTAAGGAACAGTTTTGCTGGATATAGGCTTCTTGGCTGACAGTTTGCATATGCCAGCTCACTGCCCTCTGGTCTCTGAACTTTGACAAGAAATCTGCTGGTGTCTTATTGAGGAGCCCTTGTATGTAATGAGTTATACACACCTCAAAATTGCTGCCTACAAAATTCTTTGTCTTTTGAGTTTGGTTATACTGTGTCTCAGTGTGGGCCTCTGAGTTCATCCTGCTTGGAGTTCATGAGATTCTCGGATGATTATATTCACGACTTTCCTAAAATTTGTGGTGATTTTTTTTTCCATGATTGTTTCTTCACATATTCTTTGCCCCTCTGCCTTCTCACCCTGTGGGATTCCCACAGTGTACACATCAGGCATCTTCATGGTGCTTCTTGGGAGCAAAGCCCCTCACTCGGTTTACTTTTCTCCAGCCTTTTCTCTTTCTGTTCCTTGGCCTCAATACTTTTTACTGCCATACATTTAAGTTTACTGATTCTTTCTTCTCCCTGCTCAAAGCAACCTTTGACTGCCCCAAGAGAATTTTCAATTTCAGTTGGATTTTTTAGCTCCAGATCTTCTTTTTGGCTCTTCATCGCTATTTCACACACTATTTTCTCACCTTTCTTTACATCTTCCTTCAATTCTGTAAGTGTCCTTAAGACAGTTGTTTTAACATCTTTGTTTAGTAGACCTACCATCCAGTCTTCTTCACAGATGGTGTCTGGTGGTTATTTCTGTACTTTGGGTGCCTTGTATTATTTTGCTAACACTTGGAAAATCAGAACTTCCCCAACCCCAGAATGCTGCCATTTCTTCCATCTGTGATTGTTGTGGACTGTCTCTGTGCCCAGAGTCAGCTATAAGTGTAAATGTAGGTGTCTTTGGGTCTTATCTGAGTCTGTACCTTCCCTGGGCAGGTGCAGTGACTTTCTGGCTTCCTATGTGCATGTGGCTACTTTAGAACATGCTTGTGTGTGGTTTCCAAAAGGCAAAGCAGAAAATGAAGGGAGAAAAAGGCACCTGCCTTTTAAGTGGCCCAGGAGGTGCAATAGGTTTGAAGAGGCAGAACTTAAAAAGCATCTTGTCCGACCCCAATAGAGTGAAGTTAGAAGTGAAAAGGAACTAGAAAAATCACAAATTTGTGGAAATTAAACAACACTCATAAGTAACCAGCGGATCAAAGAAGAAACCACAAGGAAAGTTGGAAAAAGTTAGACACAAAAATGAAACAAAAATTTCCAAAAATTGGGGTACACAGTGAAAGCAGTGCTAAGGGGGAAACATTTAGTTATAAATATTTACATTAAAAACAACAAGTTAGGCATGGTGGTACATGCCTGTAATCTCTGTACTCTGGAACCAAAGGCTGGAGAATCACAAGTTCAAGTCTAGCCTGGGCAACTTAGTGACTGAGTGAGACCCTGTCTCAAAAAATAAAAGGGCTATGGGTTCAATCCCTAGTACCAAAAAACACACACCTACACTCACACCCACACCCACACCCAAAGAGAGAGAGAGAGCAAGAAATAGCTAAAATCAACAACTAACTTTAGGACACAAGGAACTGGGAAAAGAAGAACAAACTGCATCCAAACTAGAAGTAAATAAAGACTAACACAGAAATAACAAAATAGAAAAAAAAATAGAGAATATCAGTTAAACCCAAAGTTCATTGTTTGAAAGAAACCAGCAAGATTTTACAAAGTTCTAGTTAGATGAACTGAAATGAAAGAAGACTCAAACTGCTATAACATATATAGCGGTGGGGATCCTCTGATCAATTCTGTAGAACTAGAAAGTATTACAAGAGAGTACTGTGAGCAAATTTCATGCTGACAAATTAGAAGAGCTAAAGGAAATGGAGAAATTCTTAGAAACATAAAACTTACCAGGACAAAGCCATAAAAAAATAGAAAAACTTAACAGACCTATAACCAATAAAGAGATGGAATCAGTAACCAAAACTCTCTTGATAAAGAAAATCACTGGACCTGAGTACCTCACTAGTGAATTCTATCAAACATCTAAAGAAAAATTAGCACCAGCCCCTCTCAAACTTTCCACAAAACTTAATGAGGAGTGAGTAATGCCTACCTCATTCTGTGAGGCCAGTATTGCCTGACACCAGAGCCAGACGGATGCTACAAGAGAGGGAAACTATAGATCAAAATACACTTATGAACATGAAAGCAAAATCCTCAACGAAATGCTAGTGAATCAAATTCAGCAGCCTCTAAAAATGGCTCTAGACCACAGTTAATCAGGATTTATTCCTGCAATGCAAGACTAGTTCAACATATGAAAATCAATCAATGCTATTTGCCTCATAAACAGAATGAAGGATTAAAAAACTCAAATGACCATTTCAGTTGAAGCAGAAAAATCAGTTGAAAAAATCAACACTGCTCCAAGATTTTGAAATAGCACTTAACAAAATGTAGAAGGAAACTACCTCAACACAGTAAAGTTCATATATGAACTTTATGAAGACCCATAACTCACTGAGCCTCATCTCTAAGGTGAATGACAAAAGCTTTCCCTCCGAGGTCAGGAATGCAGCAAGGCCACATCCCTGAATGCTTCCCTCAAGGCTGTCTGGAGCCCTCGCCAAAGTGATGGAGCCAGAAACAAGTCATGAGAACTGGAAGTAAGGAAGAAGTAAAATGACTTCTGTTTGTCGATTGCGTGTGTGTGTGTGCGCATGCATGCACGCGTACACACACACACACACACACACAGAGTTTTCTGTGATACTCAGGATTAAACCCAGTATCTTTGATTGAATTATATCCTCAGCTCTATCTATCTATCATATTTATCTATTATCTAGCAATTATCTATCTACATTTCTTTATTTGAAATAGGGTTTCACCAAGTTGCCTAGACTGGGCTCTAACTTGTGATCTTTCTGCCTCAACCTCCCAGACTACTGGGATTATAGGCGTGCATCACCTCATCTGGCTGATAATATGCTCTCATATGTACAAAGTCTTAATGATTCCACAAATGCTATAACTAATAAATTCAGCAAAGTGGCAAGATACAAAGTCAACTAATAAAAACAAATTGTATTTGTATACAATAACAATGGACGATCCAAAAAAAAATAAGAAAATAGTAGTCTATCAGAAGAATAAATGCTTAGAAATTAACCTATGAAGTAGAAGACCTGTACAATGGAAACATTTGTGAAAGAAATTGAAGAAGACATTAATAAAAGAACAGATATTTTACATTCGTGAATTGGAAGATGTAATACTGTTAAGATGGCAATACTACTAAAGTTGATCTAAAGATTTAGTGCAATTGTTATTAAAATCCTACTGATTTCTTTTCAGAAATACAGAAACATTCTAAATGTACTTGGAATCTCAGAGATTCCCTAGATCCCAAAAACAATATTGAAGAAGAACAAAGCCAGATAATTCATATTTTCTGATTTCAAAACCTACTACAAAGGTACATAATCAGCACAATAGGGTAGCAGCATAAAGACATGACACACAGTCCTCTGAAGGACACAGTCTGAAAATTAACTCAACCAACATTCATGGTTGAAGATTTCCAACTCGAGTTCCAAGATCATTTGCTGGGGGAAAGGCAGTCTTTTCAACAAATGGTCCTAAGAAAATGATGCATTCACATACAAATGGCAATGTTAGATCCTTACCTAATACTATGTACAGCATAAATTCAGAATGTGACCTAACATGAGAAAACCTAAGACTACAAAACTCTTAAGACAAAGCATGGCGTTCTAAACTCATGGCATTAGATTTGGTGAGAATTCATTGCATCTGACACCAGAGGTAACAACAACAACAAAAATATGATAAGTTTTTGTGCATTGAAAGACACTACCAACAGAGTGAAAAGGGACTCCAGAGGATGGGAGAAAATATCCGTAAATCATATCTGATAAAGATTAATATCCAGAATATATGAAGAACTTCCAAACTCAACAAAAACAAACATTCAAAAATGAGCAAAGGACTTAAGATATTTCTCTGAAAAAGTTGTACAAATGGCCAACAAGCAGATGAAATGATGGTCAACATCACTAACCATTAGGGAAATGCAAATCAGAATCACGAGCTACCACCTTGCACCTGCAGTATAGGTTCTGTAAAAACACAAACAGGGCGAGTGCTGTGAGGCTGTGGAGCGGGGGACTCTGGTGGGGGCACAGAACGATGCAGCTGCTGTGGAAAACAGGATGGAGGATCCTCAAAAGTATAAGCAGCACCCATTACTCAGTGGTTCCGCTTCGGAGTAAAGACTCAAATGAGCTGAGCCAGCGTCTTGAAGAGGCATTTGGACACTGCCTGTGTCTGCAGCAGTGTAGTCCAAACACGGGAGCAGCCCACATGTCTGCAGCAGCTAAGCGGGTAAGCAAAACGGAAACAGGCACGGACTGCGATCAAACATCGCTCGTTTGTGAAAGGGAAGCACCTCCACTGGGTGCTATGCCATGGATGGACCTGGCCATTCTGCCAAGCAGAAGGACTCAGGGGCCAAGTGACAAACACGATAGGCTTCCTCTCACATGAATCATCTGGGGCAGCCACAGTCATGGTGACAGAGCGGGAGCGTGGCTGCCAACTGGAGGGGCTGGGGGTTCTCATTTCAGTTTTGCAAGATGATGACTTCTGGATGTGGATAATAGTGATCATTACAGAACAACAAAGTATGCTTAGCACTATGAACTGTGCACTTAAACACGAATAAGATGGTAAATTTTATATTATGCATATTTTACCACAGTAAAAAATTTGTGTGTTGTGTGAAGCTCTTGCTAAGCGTAAGAAGATGAACACCAGTAGGAGCACGGCAGAAATCACAGCTAGGCAAGTCAAAGTGAAACCACACATCAGTGACCAAATAATGTTGCAGGGCATAAAACCAAAGACACCCAGAGCAAACCCACCCCAGGCAGCAGCGGCCCTCACAGGGCGGGTAAGTTGGAAACGACCGCAGCAGCGCCTGCGGCAGAGAGGCCCAAGCGCCTGCGTGGGTTCTGACCATGGGTTTGAAGCCCTCACACGCAGGGACCCCTTCCTGGCCCAACCTGGCTCCCAGTCTGCGGGGTGTCCCCTAAAGAAAGCCCTTCACTGCAACCCCCAATCACGAGCACCCTGGAGCAGAGGCCCACACTGGGGTCCCTGGCTTGGTGTGAGGGTGCAGTAGGACTGACTTGCTGGAGTGTGGGGCCCTGGGGAAGGAGAGGGTCCGACCTTTGTTTTCCCTGAATAATCACAAGGGCTGCATTTCTCCAGCTTTTGAAACCTGAGGTTTGTGACTGTGAGCAGAATCTGTCTAACGGATCTGGGGATACTCTCTGGCCTGTCCTGTTCTCAGAATCGGAGGCTGGGCAGATCTTTGGTCCCTGGGGTGCTGGCCCGTTCTCTGTCCTGGACCCTGGCAGCATGCATCTGGAGGCCCTGGCTGCCCACAGCCCCCGAGGCCCTGAGAGACCAGAACTCCCCCCAACAGAGCTGCTGTGTCTGCTGGAGACAGTGTCCCTAGCAGTGTGGACAAGTACTGCCCGGGGCCAAGGTGTGGGCCTGGCTCTGTGGGATGCTGCCCTTACCACTTAGAGTTCTGCAAGGACCCCGCCCATGCCACCATCACCAGCAGAGGGGGCAGCGTTTGAGCAGCTCACTGGCCCCAAGACCTGTGCACCCTGCAGAGGGGACCCACTGCTCCCATATCCCGGGCCCTTTCAACCTGGCCCAGGACACTTGCCCCCTCCTCGAGGTGGGCGAGGCTTTGCCTCCTGGGCTCAGTGAATGGGGACAGCACATAAATCCAAATGCTTCTGAGGGTTAAATGTGAGCTGGCTGCCAAGCCAAAGCTGCTTGATTGGAAGAAAAACAGGACACTGGCGGCTGGCAGGCCTCCTTCTTTTGGGGTGCGTGGTCCTCCCTAGGCAAGTGCTCCATGTTGCCAGTGAGCACAGGGCCCAGTGTGAGTCCAGGTGGCAGTAGACCTGTGGCCAAAGCCTTCCCACCCATGCGTGCTGGGCCCTCGAGGCTCTGCTGCTGCAGCCGGAGTTCCAGGGTGGGGGCAGGGCGGGGGGCTGTTCCCCGGGCTCCCCCCTCTCCCGAGGGGGGTCTCAGTCCAGGGCAGGGGCTGGTGGGCGGCTGGACTGTCCTTGGCGGGACAGGATCTGTAATCTGCCCTGTCCCCGCAGAATGCCAAAGACGCCCTCCTCCTCTGCGGCCCAGAGCGCCCCCTCCTCCCCAGGACCCCGTGCTCCTTGCTGGGGTCCAAGTGTGGGGTGTCCTCTCAACCCTCCCACCAGGTGGGAGGTGCCCGGACCCTGGCTGGCCTGAGGAGATGGAGGAGTCTCGGTCCCAGGTTAACCCAGAGCGGGGAAGTGGGCACCGAGGTCCCCAGATCGCCTTGCCCAGAGGCTGAGGGGACAGTAGGGGCAGTGAGCAGGGACAGCCACGAGTGGGGAGCGGTTAGGAGATACCGGCCGTGGCGGGGGTGGAGTGTGGTGCAAGCGGGAACTCGGCCGTGGGAACGGCCCGGTGACCCAGCCCTTTGGTGGTACCCCTTGATCGTCCCAGGCCCCCACTCCCGGCCACCGCCGACGGCAGCACTCACCTGGGCTGCCAGCTCCGGTCCTGCCGGCCCGAGACGCGGGCGCCGAGTGGGCAGGAGGAGGCGGGAAGGCCGGGAGGCCGGAGGGGAGGGGAGGGGAGGGACGGGGAGGTGGGGAGGGACGGGCCGCCCCTCATCCTGCCCAGGCGGCGGCGGCGGCCACCGGGGGGCGCTGCGGGGCCGCGGGAGTCGGGGAGACCAGACGGGCTGGGACCAGGACCGTGGCCAGCCCCTCCCCACCTTCAGCTGTGCCCCTCCCTCGCTGGGATGGGGTGAGGCCGTGACGCTTGCCGTCTTCCTCTGTGTGGGCAATGTTTCAGGGCTCCCCCAAGGTGCGACGGGGTCCCCTGTTGGAGGCTGCCCAGGTCAGGGAAGTCCAGGGTGACCCCGGAGAGACCTGTGGGCTGGACCACAGACCATGACTCTGTGTCAGGGAGCTGCAGAGGTAGAGCACAGTCGCCCACTAGCAGGGCCAGGAGCATGGGGTCAGATGCCAGTGGTCATCAGGGAGCAAAGGTAACGGATAAGTGGAGACCACGAACAGCTGTTCAGTCTGGTGACTGGATGTGAGGGGTTGTGAGGACACAGGATCTGAGGGACTCCGAGTGCCATCCTGGCCTCTTGCTAGGGAAGGGAGGATGGGGTGGTTGGTGAAAGGAATCCTGGAGGGAAGGAATGCAGGCAGCTCAGGCCTCTGGTGCTAGGAAGACTGATGGGAGCTGTGAAGACTCATAAGTGCCTCAGCGGGAAGAGCTCTCTGCGCTTGGGCTGTCGTTGCACCCTGGGTGCTCTGCAAGATGAGGGAAGGCCTGGGTCCACACATAGGGAGTCTTCTGTGGCCCCTCGTGCTCATGATGTCCCATGGGGCCATTCTGGGTGTCAGGAGCAGTTCTTGGTTTTGTGCTTGGAGATGTCAAGCACATTTTGGAAGATGCTTCTCCACACAGAAACCCTCTGCTCACTCGAGGAGTTGACAGATGAATGATTCTCCTCAGCTCTGGAGCATTCAATTTTCTTCAGGGACAATTCAGGAAAATGAAATCACAGCAGAACTTGCCTTATGGGTAACTGCACAATGAGTCAGACTGTGTCATGGCACTGGTGTCATGCTATGGGTTTTGTGTTTTATCTGACACTACCCTGTTGTTCCCAGTCACCTTACAATGTTTTCGGGTTGTCGAGCATTTGTATTTTTGTCTTTTTGCACAATAAGCGTGGAGTACCCTGAGGCCTTGGCATCGACAGTTATGGACATTTCCAGTGGAATCCAGGACCACAGGCCAGGTGTGTGGGGACCAGGTGGGGTGAGGACACCTGGCAGTTGGTCTCCTGTGTGGCCAGGTGAGAGGTACCATGAGTGCTGTGTGACAGCCCTGGGGGTCATCTCTCCTGAATGTCCCGATATTGCGGACATTTCTTGGGAAGGAAAGCCAGCATGGTGGTGGCAGCCCTCTATGTGATACCCACAGAGCTCCACTCATGTTTGAGCTGGTGGATCTTGCACCATAGGGGTGGCCAGTGGGGGCCGCCCACCCCACAGAGAGGTGGGCGAGGTGAAGAGAAATTTTCAATGCTTTTACCTTTGGTATGGTAGTGATATTTATTTCCCCTCTACCGTCTCTAAGTGCATCTAAACCACATGCAATCAGATTATAAGTATCTCAAAATATTTATGCCCCAACAAATGCTCCTTTTTCACCAGCTGCACTGTGCTGAATTGAAGGGTTACTTGGCTGTCATGCAACTCAGCTCTGCGCTGGCACAAGAAGGCTACATACACAAGCTCTCCACAACGGAGGCTCTTCATGGAAGCCCCAACCAGAGGGCAGGTTGCTTTGCTCCAAGGCTGAGCAAAACTTGTCTGTGTTCATTTTCCTGGGAAGGGGGCCAGTGGGTAAATGGACTCTCAAAGATACATGTAACTCAAAGATATTATATATTTTCAAAGACCCAAAACAGAAAACTACATGAAAACCATGTCAAACAAGATTAACTCATTCTGTGATAACTTAGAGGGACAGAGTTATCACCACCACTGTCTTAGATACTTTCTTGTTGCTGGGAGAGAATATTCAACACCCACAATTCAAAGGAGGAGAGGTTTACTCTGGCTCATGTTTTTAGTCCATAGTCAGCTGGCTCCAAGGTATGGTAGAGGGGCCTGGCAGTGGAAAAATTTCTCAGCTTGTGGTGGCTGGGAGGCAGAGAGTCAAGGGGGGAGTTGGCAGGAAGATACTGCACAGCCTTCTAGGCCATGACCCCAGTGCTGATTTTCCCAATCCAGGCTCTACCTCTGAACAACACATTTAGTTATAAACTCATCAGTGAGCTAATCCATTAGTGAGTACAGTGCCCTTTGATCCCATAGTCTCCTAAAAGCCCCACCTCTGCATGCATGAAGCTTTGGAGGGATATTCAGGTATAAATTATAACTACCACAAACACCACAATCATACCCATGATTATCACCATCACCACTTCCACCTCCACAGTGAGTCCATCATCACACCATAACCAGCATCATCACCATCCTTCCTGCTATCACCTTCACAGTGAGTCCATCACCACACTACTACCAGCATCATCATCATCCTTCTCACCATCACCACCACCATCACCACCACCTTTACCCTCACCCCCACCTCAATCACTGCCATCATTATCATCACCACCAAATTACCTCCAACTTCACAGTGAGTATCATCAGTACACCATTACTGACATTATCATCATTTTTGCTATCATGACTACCACCACCACCACTATTGCCATCACTTCCATTTTCACATAAGTCTGTTGGTAACACATCTGCTACCACCACCACCACCTCCTCCTCCATCATCGTGGGAGTCCATCACCATGCCATTACCATTCACCACTACCAACCCCTCTACCATCTTTCTTGCCCTGTGAAGCACTTCTCTGTTTCTCTATAACAAGCCATCTTCTCGTGTCATGGTTTAAAATAACCACCTTTTCATTTGCTCTTTTCAAGTGTGTGGATCTGGGCTGGCTCCGTGACCAGTCCTCTGCCGGCTGCCCTTGACCTCATTATGTGGCAGCCATCAGCTGCTGGGGAGGCTGGGTGACCTGTGACATTGTAGCTTATGGGTGTTGTGAGGCAGGCTGCTGGCTGGGCACTGTGGCTCTCCTTCATGTGACCTCTGTGGAAGGCTAACCTGGATGTTTAGCTGGTGTCAGTGTTCCAAGATAGTGGGAACCCGAGCTTCCAAGAATCTTGAAATCTGGGTTCAGAAACATGCCATGCTGGTTTGCCACATTTTGTTGGTCAAAGCAAATCACAAGACCAACCAGGATGCAGGACATGGAGAAATAGATTTTAGCTCTGGACAGGGAGAGCTGCAAAGACTTTGTGACCATTTCCTGTCACTGTCTGCTGTCCGCACTGTGTGCACCCTGAGCAGACACACCTCACTGAGGTCCCAATTGGCAGAGCGGCATCGCTAGTGTTCTCCAAGGTTGTACAGAGGGAGCGCAGATTCAGACTCACACTGCACTGGTGTCTATGTGGGGACTAGCTCTTTGCCTATGCCCACAGCTCTCCCGGCAGGGGGAGGATAGGGGTCCCTGTGACTGGGTGGCCCCAGCCTGTGGTAAGGGGTCACTGTCTGCTGCAGGATGGGTTGTGCCCTGTGGAAGTCCTCTTCACCAGGTGCGTCTCTGGTTGTTTTCCTTTGCTTTTATACTTTTTTTTTTTACTGATTTTTAAAGTTTACTAATGGTGGATAAGCTGCTAAAAATGCGAAATACTGTTTTGACAGATAAAACATGTTTGTTGTGCAAGATTAAAAAGGGACAACAGGGCATGAGGTGGTAAAAAGCAGGCTCCTCCCAGCCCTCTGGCAAGGCCGGAGTGAGTGCAGCAGCCCGTGGCAGCCCATGGCCGCAGTGGGCCTCAGACACCAGCTTCTTCCCACTGTGCCCACGTGCAGCGAGGGCACTTCGTGCCCTCTGTGTGTGGGGGGAGGGTGGACAGAGACAGAGAGAAAGACAGACACACACAGAGACCAGGAGAGATGAGGGGGACAGAGACAGACGGACAGACAAGGAGAGATGGGAGAGGGACACAGAGATGGAGAGACAGACAGAGACAGGGAGGGAGACAGACCAAAGGCTGACAGGAGCAGGTGGAAAGAGGTGGAGTTTTCGTGAGAGAGAAGCCAGCAACTTTTGTGAGCTGATCTTGGAAGCTGCGAGGTCAGTTGGCTGTTGTGATCCCTGGGGCTGCTGCAGACTCCACCTGCCAGCTTCTCCTTCGTTGGGTGTCTATTGTGGGTCTCTTGGCAGTAAATTTTCTGCTTTCATTTGTCTCAACAACTTTTATTTAACCTTCAGTTCTGAAAGACCTTGACCTAGGTGAGAACCCAAATTTAGCAGTCACTCTCTTTCGGTACTTTGAAGATCACCTTCCCTTGGCTTTTGGCTTCCAGATTTGTAGAAAAATCTATCTCGCTTTGAAGAAAATGTACTTTAATTCCTCTGGTTTCTTTCTGGGTGTTCTCATTGCTGCTGGTTTTCGAATGTAACCAGGTCTGGAGTTCTTTGTATGTAACCTGTTTGGCCTGTGCAGATTTATTTCTTTGAGTCTGTGGTAAAACATCTTTTATCAGATTTAGAAACCTCTCAGCTATTTCCTCAGTGAACACTGCCTCTGCCTACTCTGTGCTTGTTCTCCTTGGGCCTCATATGTCACACAAGCCGAGTCTTCCATTCCACATCTTGCAGTCTTTTCTACTTTTTTCTGTCATTCATTCCTTTTCTACTGACCTATTTTCCAGTTAGCTTATTCTCTCTTCTGTGAAATCTGTAACTGGCCTGCCCCTTTGAACCCTTAATATTAGTTATTGCATTTTTAGTGCTTAGAATGCCTGGTTTGTCTTTGGTGTAGAGTGCTGTTAGCTCTCTATCTCGTCTTCCAGTTTCCTCAGGTGTGAGTCACAGTTATTTTAAGAGTTCATGGCTCATAACCCCCAAATCATGGGGTTATGATTTCTATTTTTATTGTTTGTTTTTTTCCACATAGCTCTATGGTCCTAGCTCTGGATCTACCTGGTAATTTTTGATTAAATGCTGGATGGACATCATGTGTGAAAGATGTGGAAGTTCTGTTCAATATAACCTGCCTTTTTATAGGATTTACCACTATTTTGGTTGTCAGTGAGTACAGGGAAAGATCAGCTTTTCCAACCAGGGATTGGGCCCAGTCTGTGTTTATGTCTTTATCAGCTTTCCCTTCCTCCCACAGTACAGCTTTCCACGAGGCCTGTGGAGTTTGCATCATGTACTTGTTTGATGGTGATGGTGCCTAGCACTGAGGGGCTGGCAAAGACTATGCTTAGCTTTTTCTTTTTTTAAACAGGTTTATTGAAGTATCTTTCATGTAGCATGAAGTTCATTTTGTTCACTTGTGATTTAATAATTTTGGTGAATTTTTCAGGTAGTGTAACTGTTACTATAGATCAGTTTCCAAGCATTTTGACCACTGTGTAAGACCTTCCATGCCCATTGCAGTTAGCGCCCATTCCTCCCTCCCTCCACCCCAGGAAACCATTAGTCCACTTCCTGGCTCTAAGATTTGCCCTTTTGAGCATTTTGTACAATGTGTGATCTCTCGTGCCTGGCTTCTCCTGGGGGTTTGCTCCTGCCCAGGGTTTGCTCATGGTTCATGGGGTAGGTGTGAGTGGCTCGTCACCACCACAGCAGTGTTTTCCTTAAATAAATGCTCTTTGGATTGCAGTTAACTTCCAGGGCTCTGAAAAAACAGATTTCGATGATTCTATCAGTAATTTTATTACTGTTACGAAGAAAAGGCTTCATGGAGAGACTCCCTCGAGCACCCCAAAGCCCTGACTTTTTTGTATAATGAGCCCATTGCTTGCTAAATACTGGTTATCACAGCTTCTAAAAATAGACTCTGTAGAATTTACTTCTTTCTAATACATGAAATTTTATTTCTTTTCCTCACCTTTGTACACTGGCTAACCCTCCAGTAAAATATCAATTAATAGTAGTGAGAGTAGAGGCCCACATTTCCCCTGAACTAAGAGGACATCTTCTGTCTCCCACACAAAATGTGATAACAGCTATAGGGTATTTTTGTTAAGAAAGTTACTTTCAATTCCTGGATTTCTGAGAGTACTTTCATAAACAGAGGTTGTCTTTTGTCCCATATTTTCTGCATTTATTGAGGTGATCCATGTTCTCTCACTTCTGTTCTGTTCATGTACTAAAAACTTTAAACCAAAATTGCACTTAGCGGATTAGTGCACTTGATCATTGCAGAGTACCCTGCTTTTCATAGCAGTTTGCTAATGCTCTGTTAAGGACTTTTGAATCTATGTTCCTGAGGGATGTTGCTCGGTGTTTTTTTTTTTTTTTTTCTTTTAAAAAAGATATTTATCTGGTTTGGTCACAGGACAATACTAGATGCTTAAAATTTATTATTATTATTATTATTATTATTATTATTATTATTATTGCAGTACTAGGGATTGAACATAGGGCTTTCACACTGAGCTACATCCTTAGTCCTTTTATTTATTTATTTTTTAAATTTTGTGACAGTGTCTCAATAGATTGCTAAATTTCCCAGAATGGGCTTGAATTTGCCGTCATCCTGCCTGAGTCTCCCAGAGTCCTGGGGTTGCAGGCATGAGCCCACACCCTTGGGTTGGCTGCAAATAAATTTTGAATTTTTTTTTTCTTGTATCAATAGAGTTTGTAGAGGGTTGATACAACTTTTTTCCTCAAATGTTTGACAGAATTGTTCAGTGATGACCTTTCTGGCAATGAATTTATCTTCTCAAAGCATTCAGACTATTTCTTCTTGAGTTAGCTTAGTTAATTTCTGTATTCCAAGGCACCTGTTCGTATCAGCTGTCTAAATTCACTGCCATATGATTGGCTGTTGTGTCTATGGTCTTTTTAATGTCTGTCAGATCTGCAGTGACAGCCCTTTCACCTCTGAGATCAATAATTTGTGAATCTTTTTTGAAAAACAGTGTACCAAGAGCTCCTCTATCGTTTGCCTATTCTACCCCCAGGTTGGTGCGCCCAGCCTGGCTGTCCTAGGTGGCCAGGCTTCTTGAATCTCTGGGTCGCCATTGCTTAGTGACCACCCAGGCCAGGCTGCCTCAGCCCAGGACCTCAACCGGTCCATGGGAACAGAGCAAGGCTAGGGGTGAGGGCACACTGCGACCAGACACACAGTAGGACTCTGGTGCCACACGGGTATTCCAGCAATGCCACAGGTGGGGTCGCTTGGGGGCCTCCCAGTTCACTGCCTGTGCCTCTCTCCCAGGGTGCACACAGGGATGATCTGGGAACACCTGTGTCCTGAGTAGAGCGAGAGGGAGAAATTCCAGGACTCGCTCAAGGAGGCCAAGGGGAGCAGCACCAGGTCAGACAGCTGAACGACATACGTGGAAGGTTCCTGGACTTTAGGGAGGAACCCCAAGGACCCCGCAAGGGACACCGCTCCCCCACAGGACCAGACCCCAACCAGGATGGCTGGTACCCTAGGCACTGTTGCACTGTGGGTCCTCTGGGTTCAGCTGTCTGTGTGGCCTCTTGCCACCCCCTTCTCCACCAGATGAGAGCCGGGAAGACTCAGCAACCTCCCCACAGAGAGGGCCCCTTCCCTCCGAGGGAGAAAGCAGTAAACTCTCTGACAACCCCAGCCCTGAACAGAGCCAGTCTAAGACAAAGGAGCAACACCCCGAGTCCCCCACCCTGAGGGGCACTGAGGGGGGCAGGAGGGAAGGTTGTGAACTGGAAGCCAAGAACTTGCTCTTTCCCTTTTGGGTCAGGGACCCCCACAGGCCCCTGAGATGGCTCTGGGGATACTCAGCTGTGAGCGAGCCTTCGCGGGGCCACAGTGGAAGCCACAGCGGTGCTGGACAAGCCTCCTTCTGTATCCCCTGCAGTGGTGGACATGGCATGGGGACAGCTGTAAGGACCACCCATCCTCTGGACTGGCCTCTCCTGGGCTCCAGTGTTGCCCATGCCGGACACTCACAGTCAGCCTCCCTGGTGAGTGACCAGAGGAGAGAGGGGTGGCTCCTGCCTGGACCACAGGCTCTGGAGTCTGATGTGGACTTAGTGTTACTTCTCCAAGGTCTCCGAGTCCATTGTCAGGGCCTGGTGCCCATCTCTGCCCTTGGGTGCATGACCTGAGTAGTTACTGACTCCCCTGTGCCTCTGTGTTCCCATGTGTGAAGGTACAAGCTTGCTATGTATTTGTCTGTGGGCAGTGTGGCTCTCTCTGTGACTGTGAGAGGGACCACGAGGGTGTGAGAATGTCCTGGGCTGTAGTGTAGTCCTCATCCGTCCACCCCGATCACGCGACTGAGTCGCATCCTTGGAGTGCTGTCCCTGTTGGCCGTGGCAGTGTCCCGGGTGCCTCTCGCCTCCCACACTGCTGGCTGCTGTATGTGCCTCTTGCTAGCTTGTGCCTCACTTTTGGCGGGGGGTGGCAGACGGCAGGAGGGAGTGCACCAGAATCACCAGAAGAGCTGGTGCCTGCCCTGAGGCTGGGCCCCTCCTCCTCTTAGCCTAGGGCTGAGATCTTCTGTGGGGCTGGGAAAGCTCCTGTTCCTCATCCATGTGGGAGACAGCACTGGTGACCAGGGCTTGCAGGCAGCTCAGTGGACACTGATGTCTCAGGGTGACACACTTTGTACCACGGACAGGGAGCTGACTCATCACTCAGAATGTTCCGAGGTGGCCGGTCCAGGTGCATGTGTCATAGCAAACGTACCAGGAAAGAATTTGGGCTGTTGGTGAGTAACTGTGGTAACAGTCAAATGCCCACGTGTTCCACACAGCAAGGCTTCTATGTCTGAGCTCAGAGGGCAAAGATTTTGGTGCACGGTGGAGTCTCAGAGGCTTGGCAGTTGAGTGCCTGGACTTGGCTGTCTGGACTAGCACTTTCCCATGGAGTTCCAGCGCTCACACAGACTCTGTTGCCCTGTGGAACCTGCCTGTCCTGGTGTCCAGGTCTGTGTCCAGCTCCCTTCCTGGCAGGTAGAAGTCTATGTGGCTCTTGCTCTCTGTCCCTGTGTCACATTTGTAGATGTCATTAAGATTGGTAATCAGTTGGCCTTGAGATTGGAGTTCATTGGAGGAGTCCGCCCTATCACGAGTCATAAAGAACTAGTGGGAACATTGTGTATGTGTGTTTTGGATAAGCATAAGTGTACACACACATACATGCTGTAACACACACACATGTGCATGCACATTGTGCATACACATAGGTGCACACGATTGTGCATACACACATGTGCATGCACATAAGTATGCATGTGTGTGTGCATTTGTATATTAATGCATATATGCAAACTGCATGTAGATATGCAGCCACACACTTGAGCATGTGGGCCTTTGTGCATATGTGTGCAACACATGTACATGCATATCTATGCATGTATATACATATGGCAGAAGTGTGTAGCTGAATACTCTTGGCTGGAATGGAGCTTTCCTAACACCCGAGCCCGATGAGCTCAGCTGTGCAGCTGACACACGTCAGCCACAGCACTGGGGGCTCACAGGAAGCCATTCCCCTCTTAGAGCCCTCAAGCAGGGACAGGACGTGCCTGTGTGAACGGGTGGGGGGTGGCTCAGACTTCCTCTGAGTCACACACATAGGCTGTTTCTAATTATGGTTCAGCCAGCGCAGAAGCAGCTGTGTGGGGCCCCAGAGCTGGGAGCAGGGTGTAAGAGGCCTGAATGCACCTCGGAACCAGTCCCCACAGGACCACTGAGTGCTGGGTTGGGAAGGCCATGGGCTGACTGCAATGGACAGCAGCCTGGCTTCTGACCCCATGTTTGGGGCCACCTGCTGGAATCCCTGGCAGTTTGGTGGGCTGGGTCCTTCTATGGGTTGGAACTCTGAGGCCCGGGTGACTTCCCCAGCCCGCAGGCCTGGTTGCCCACGTCTCCCCCTCATCAGTGCCAGATGCAGCCTCTTCACTTCTTGAACTCCTTAGGGGCGGCTCAGGCCTCCAGTGCTGGCACAAGGGTAGCTTGACACCATCGCAGGCTGCCCCAGGGGTCCCCCTGAGCAGGCATAGGGGATGGCGCCTCTGCCCAGCCAGGCCTCACCCCCGATCCCAGTAGTCTCCTGGCTGTCTCTGTGAGGCCCTTGGGACAGCAGGGACTGGGGCCCAGGTCTCCTGCCACGGAGCCCTCACACCTGCCCAGATCTAGGTGGCCCTGCTAAGCTCTGTTCTTGGCCAAATCACACTCCATGGTCACTTACCAGGCTGGGTCTGTGTCACATGGATTTTTCCAGAACATTCCAGCCCTGCCTGGGCATTTCTTTTCTCCTTGGGACCTGAGACCGTGAACATGGCAGCTGGAACATGAAAGCTGGGACAGGCAGCTCTAGCTTTGGCTGCTGGCTGCAGAGAAGCCTTTCAACAGTGACTGGGGCAGCCCAAGTGGGTGGAAGACCCCGGACTATGATCAGGCATGGGAACCACCAGCTGCTGAGTGCCCAGTGAGATATTGGCTCTGGACCTTCAGGCTGCTGAGCTGGGGCGGAGCTCTCACTCCCCAGCCCTGATGTTTCACCTGGTGTGGACGTCAGTGTGGCTGTCCCCCTGCCCCTCAGGGACAGCGCACACTGGACGTGTGCCTCGAGAAGTCCCATGAGCTCACGGCAGATCTCTGCCCATGTGACCCTCAGCAGTATGTTGACTGGTGACTTTCTCCAGGCCATGGGGACCTGTGAAGTGGGTCATCCTGTCTCTGAGACTGGGAGGTTCCAACCTCCGATACCAAATGACAGGAGGCACATCCCATCTTTGTCTGCTTGCAAAAGGAGTTTTATTGTATGATGTCCACCATGGAGTCAACATTTTCCTGCAGTCTTAGAGGGTGTCAGCCTGGGCACCTTCCCACTCTCCTGTGTAGGACTCAGATTCTTTTTCACTGAGACAGTTGAGAAGTGCCCGACTCTTGCTTCTCTAGTGCCAGCTCCTTTGGGGGGAAGGCCTGGTTTGGCCCATAGCTGCTGACCTCCCTCACCCCTTCCATGGACTGGGAGAACTTGCCTTGGTGTCCTCCCTGCCTCCCTGGTTATTTAGTGGTCCCTCTCCTCAGGGTGCTGCAACAGGAGGGCAGCTCAGTAGTGTCCCTCCCCTGCTCCCAACACTCGAGATTCTGCTGCTGCCCCTTTGACAAAGCAGAGGAAACCCTAACATGGCTAAGATGAAGAGAAGGATCCAGCCCCATTGTTAACATCCCCAACCTCCCCAAACCCTGACAAGCTGTGATGAACACAGCTAGCCCTCCTGAAGATTGTCAGGCTTTGGCTCAGCATTTTCCATGCAAAGTCAACAACTGTTGATTAAACAGTGTGTGTTATCCTGCCCTCTCGTTGAATCACTATCATGACAGCTGTGGCTATCCTGGGGTCTCACACACACACACACACAGGCACCAATCACAGGGCTACACTTGGACCAGTCAAAGACTTGCAGCTGTGTATACCTAATGCTCCCCTCCCACTTCCTGGGTTAGTTTCTGAGAGCTCCCTCTGGATACTGACTCCCTCTGCTGCTTCACAAGTCTTGTTAGAATAAAGCCTTGTTCCAGTGGTCCTGTGATTCACCTCATGATTTATTTCTCAAGGGGTGAGGACTTGGAAGATCCCATAAACCTACTCAGGATTCTTATCCTGAGCAGTGTGGACAGAACAGTTGCATTAAAAGAGAAAGCAATAAGCACCAGGGGCTATTACCCCTGAAGAGCTCTAGAGACCAGTAACTGGTGGAGATGAGCAACTGAGACCAGCACCTGGCAGAGTGACCAGTGGCATCCTGCATGCACTGGTGTCCTCCATGACACCAGGGCTGCTGGCAGAGTTGCACTTCACCAATTCATGATTTCTACTGAAATGAGCAGAAGAACCCTCAGTTGCTTGGCAGTGTAACCACACAGATGGGACACCACCAGTGCTGTCCGCTACCACTGAAATCTGTGTGGATTTACCACGTGTTCATTGTCAACTCTGCTCATAATTCCTTCTTCCTTCTCAGGCCCATGTGGTGTCTTGCTTCTGCCTAGAGCAACCCTCTAGAACTGGCAGCTGATGGTGTTGGTTTTTGTCTGTCTAGAAAGCTGTGTTTATCCCTCATCCTCAGTACAGATGATCTCGGGGTTAAACAGTGCCCACCAGCAAGTTTCCTCCACTCAGCACACTGCAGGCTTAGCCTTGACCTTTCACTCCTGGTTGCCACTGTCTGTTCTCACTCTGATTTCCTTAAAGAGCCTTCCAGGTTGATATTTTTAGTTTGCAGTTTTGGGTGAACTGCTAACCCTGGACTATCTGCTTGAAATTTTAATTAGAATTACTCTTTTAAAATTTTTCATAAAATGAAAGATGCATTCACTTTTTTCAGATATCCATTTTTTTCAGATATCTTCTCTGCAAATACTGACTTTTGTCAGTCCCACTTTCACTTTATTTTATTTCTCTTTAAATTTTTGTTAGCATTTATTTGCTTTACTAAATGACAGTCTTTTCCTTCTTAAAGTAAAAAAGTACATGTTTACATCCTTTGAATATGCTTCAGTTTAATGGAGTAATAGATTGAAAAACAAAAATGGTGATTTAACTGATTTGTCTAGGAGAATCATTATCCCATATGAAATACAGACATATTTAATACTCTTCATTAAAACACTCCTTCATAATGTTACCTGGGTCAGAATAAGCTTCTGCATTTCAAACTACCACCTTCCTTCTTAATATATATATCATATCTTTCACAATCAGCTGTCACTTAGGTATCTTGCTCCTTGTGTCTGAGAATCAGTTCTGGAGATGACTCCTTCTTGGATGAACTACGTAGAGGGAATTTTAAATAAGCAATATCACCTATATTTTATTTTATTTTAATTTTTTTACTTTAAATTTTTTTAAATTTTAAAGATAATAAAATCCAACAAAACAAAACAGAATAAATCCAATCAAAACACAGCAGTGAAATTGGTACAGAACATCAAAGCAGGATAATAGGAAAACAACAATGGCTACCAAAATATATTTTGTTATCTTCACAGTAGTTGTCCATTCCATCAGACATAGCAAAATCAGACCAAACCAAACAGAATAAAACCAATCAAAACAGAATATTGAGTAAAGCCAAAAAAATTTAATAAGAACAAAACAAAACTGAGAATAATATTAGACTTCAAAAACAAGATAGAAAAAAAATTACAAAGTTGACTGAAAGCTGGCAAAACTGCTTGAAAGAGACTGAAGATAGACTTTCAGACCTTGAAGACAAGATTGAAGCTAGCAATCGTGAAAGGAAAGATTTTTTTAAAATAACAAGGAATTAGGAAATAACAATTCAATGACTGCAAGACAATGCAAAGAGAAATAATTTAAGAGTGATAGGCATTAATGAAGAAGCAGGGGTCAACACAAATGAAATGAAAATGCTATTTACAGAAATAATAGTGAAAAACTTCCCAAACATGGGAAAAGGGTCTGGTATACAGATAAGTGAGGCATATAGAACCCCAACTATCCATAACCAAAACAAATCTACACTCAGA
The DNA here is from genome assembly GCA_004365215.1 of Cuniculus paca. Classification (NCBI taxonomy): domain Eukaryota; kingdom Metazoa; phylum Chordata; class Mammalia; order Rodentia; family Cuniculidae; genus Cuniculus; species Cuniculus paca. Next base: position 21,949 of record RJWT010012835.1, read on the forward strand.
CATATAATAATCAAGATTCCAGAAATTCAGCACAAGAACAGAATATTAAAAGCTGTTAGAGAAAAGAAACAGATCACCTATAAAGGAAAACCCATCAGAATCACAACAGACTTCTCAACACAAACCATCAAGTCAAGAAGAGTTTGGAGTGAAGTATTTCAAATCCTGAAAGAGAACAACTTCCAACCCAGATTGATGTACCCTGCAAAACTATCTT
>RJWT010012836.1:0-22164 GCA_004365215.1 Cuniculus paca
ACCTACCTGGGCTCGGTGCTCAGGAATATCAGAAATACAAGGACAAGGGTCAGATTTAGAGCTCTATACAAATGGATTCAGTTAAACTCTCTATACTGAAGGATAAGGAGCTTATCCTCCCTATCAAGATCTGTTTCAAGAATCTTGGAACCTAGACATCTGTCCCTTGGGCAAGAGATGCTAAGAAGGTTCTTCAGTGGAGAAACAAAGTAACCCAGAGGAAAGAACTCCAGATATTGACATGTAAGAGGTGATCTCCTTAGTGAAAGAGCTGGCTCAGGCACAATCAGTCTCCAGTGAAGCCCACCAGGCAGCAACCCCAACCCACTCACAGAACTCTCAATCAGAGTGTAGTGCTTACCCTTAGGTATCAATAGGTACCAAGATATTTGAATAGATTACCCAATACAGACAAAAATGGCAAAGCAGATGAACCAAAGAAAAGCACTGAAGGGAAAGACCCAATGGAGAGAATAAAACAACATGGAAAAATAAAATAAAAATTAGTATCTGCTGGAATTGTGAAAATGTTGCATCCATGAAAGAAGAACCAGGTGCTATGAGGGAAGGAAGGACTATGAGCAATTTGAGTGACACCAATCTTCGCAGCAGAGGGGTAAAAACCTCCCTGTTTCTCATAGAAAACACTAGACTAGGTATAAGAAGATCAGTTAAGGACATATTGAGTTTGGAATGTTGGTGGAAAATCCCAGTAACAGTCATTGTACAAGCACCGTGAGTTTAATCTGGACTCAGGCACGTTTGTGTCTCTCAAGAAGGATTTTTGAAACTTTACTTCTGAAAAGTCCAGGCTACAACATAGCCTTCTACACTATCATTCTCTATTCAGTCAAACCCAGCTAGATTACTTACTGTGGCAGCAAATAACCCTAAAGTTTCAAGGGTTTAAAGCCACAGTTTGGCTTCTTGCTCACGTTACAGGTGCATGATGCATCAGCTGGGGGCCCACGACCCATGTCTTCCATCATCGCTCAGGGACACAGAGTGACTGAGCGAGCCCTCACTGTCCTCTGGAAAGCCTTCAGTCACCACAGTGGGGGAAGGACCAATGGCAAATCACGTACTTTAGTCATTAGAGTCGCATGGCCATACCTGTCTCAGGAGAGCTAGGAAATATTGTCTTTTGATGTGTCTGGAAGAAAGAGATCCAGAATCCTGGTGATAACTCTAATGACTTCCACATTCCTGTAACCTTCCAGGTGGCAAGGAGTTGCCACATTTCCCTGTACCTTCCAGGGCTCCATGCAAATGTAATTGCCAATACCCAGCACAAACTGTTTCTGTCCCCTTCCCTCTCCTCTGTCAGCATAGTCATGTTTCTGATGCTACTAGGAAGTTGCCTTTCAGATTCCACGGTACAGATCCTGTATTTTTCCAGAATCCAAAGAGTCCCATGCAGCAGCAAGAGGGATTATTAACATGAATCTGTACACTTTCTTAAAACTTCTTAATACTTATCATCAGAAAAATCCAGATTCCTGCAGATCTCCAGAGCTTTGTCTCACCCACTAGGAATCACCTGCAGGTACCCCTTTCTATTCTTCCCGCAAACCAGTATCTTTCTTCCTGTGGAACTTTCACTCTTTCACTGTAGAGAAAGCTTTTCTCTCAGGTTGTCTCATACCTTGCTCCTCATCTTCATTTACATCTTAGATGAAATATCCTCCCAGAGAGAACTTTCCTAAATATTCTAGCTAAAGCCACCCCATCCCTGTCCAATCTCTCTCATTCCGTTATCTAGGGTTATATATATTTAGCATTTATCAGTATATAAAATTATTTATAATAGGTTTGTATATTTAGTGCATGTTTATATTTTTGTATACTATATTGTCTGTCTATCCTCCATGACATATGAGATCCATGATTTCCTGGACTTTTCCAGAAATTTTAATCTGCACTCTTCACTATTGTATTCTCAAATAGTTCTTAAGTGTATTTACTGAATACATAAATCATTTCATCAATATTTTTTAGACATGGATAAGGCCAAGAAGGAAGTTTGCTACTAAATTGGGCCAGATTTGAGTGCCCAGCTTTGCTAAGGATCAAACTGTCAAAGACGCTCCAAGAGGATGTGCGCTGGTGCAGTCAGAGAGTGCTGTGTGGTGGAAGAGGCACCTCTGTGCATTTTGCACCTGCTGAGCACAACAGGCAAACTGAACTCCACCAAGGCTCATGATCAGGTCAGAAAGCTCCACTGCAGATCACCTCAGCCTGCAGTTTTGGTAAACTGAAACACAGAAGTGAAAATAAGAGCAAGAAAATTCCAATCTGTCCTGCAGAGGGAGATGCTCCAAATATTTACCTGGGTAAGCCTCAGTTCTGAGTAAGAGAAAACAAAAAATGAGAAAAGGCAAATGACTCTCCTCTTACCATTCTAAACCACATATGGTTTGCACATGGGTCACACTTCTCACAGAGAGAAAAATTAAATTTAAAAAAAGTCCTAGCTTGACAGGTGCTTGTCAAACTCTCTATAGGACAGCATTTCAAATCCTGATGTTTTTTTTAGAATTTTTGCAAATAAAGTTTTAAGAAATAAGAATTTCTCATTAAAACTCATAAAACATGCAAGGCAATAGGCCCACATTCTTGAAGCAAATACAAAATTAGAGCTTCCAAAACGGCAGGCCTAAGGGTGGCAGTGCCCCTGCTGTTAAGAGATGCAAGACATTTCATCAAAGACCCTATTCCAACCTTGACAAGTAATTGCTTAACTAATCTCTTCTTTAATTATTAAATTTCAGTGTTCATCTGTTTCCTCCTGGGACTTCGTCTGAATAAACTCAATTTATTCCCGCATCTTACACATTCTTCTAACTGTGCAAATGACATTTTATTTATTCACTTATTTAATTACTCATTTTAGTTTTGTATTGATAGCTCACTTTTGATTGGCAATTTTTCTGAACTATCTAGTTCCATTAACTAGGATATAGATTCAGTTGGTTTTTATAGGCAGATAATGATCATCTAGTTTTCAAATACAACAATTTATTTCTCTTTGCACCTCCTGTTATAGAATTAGTCAGAATTATCTTGGAGATGGTGGACCACAATTTAAAGGGATTTTTTTCCTAAGTTTTCATGTCAATAAAAGGCTTGCTGCAGCAAGTTTGGGATCTATAATATTTACAAAGTTAGGGACATCATGTTGCATTTATTATTTACTGGAAAAATAAATTCATAAATAGGTATTGATCTTTAAAAAATTGGACTTATAAAGTTTAGTTTTCCACTAGGAAAATGAAAAAGCAAAGAGAATTAGAGAAAATATACATACATCCAACAAAAAACTTGAATCCAGGTTAAAGAACTCTTAAGTAAATAAAAAATGAAAACAACTGAAAGTTAAAACATGGGAAAAGAGCAAAACTTCACATTGGGAGATCCATGGATGGAAAATAAGCACATGAAAAAATGCTTCCTATCATTAGCCATGAAGGAAATAAAAAGTATAACCACAGTGAAACATAACTTCATAGTCGCTGTTGTTCTGAATTAAATTTAGAAGCAAATGTTGATGAATCAACATATATCTCCTATTTTATTGCTAGGTGTATAACAGCTTAATCACTTTGGACAACTGACAGTTTTGGCAGTTTATTATAAAGTTAAGTAGACATTTACCCTAAGACTCAGCAATTCCATTCATAGCAATTTATTTAAGAAAAGTAAAAACATGTCTACAAAAAGACTTGCACAAGAATATCTGTAGCAGCATTATTTATCATAGCCAAAAATATGAAAACAAAGCAAATGTCCATTCAAAGGCAAATTGGACAAATAAATTATTTAGAATATTGGTTAAAAAACCCAATAAACTACTTATACATGCAATGATATGGCTTAATCATATAAACGTTATTTTGAACAAAATAAGCCAGACACTCAAGGATTCATGTCTATATGATTTCTTTTGATGAGCAGATACAAATATCCTATGGTAAGAAATCAGAATAATAAGTACCTCTGAGAAGACATTGGAAGGCAGTTTGGTAAAATTTTCTTGGGGTAACAGAAATGTTCCATTTCAATTTTGTATTGGTTCCCAGGGAGCATGTATTTGCCAGTGCAGTACTTATCTCACTGTTCACCTAAGATCTATGCATGTTTTCATTACATTTTATCATTATCATGATGAAATAATGATATTAACCTCACAAATGAGCTCGAAAGCTTTCACTCTCCCTTTAGGAGTGTGTGTGTGTGTGTGTGTGTGTGTGTGTGTGTGTTACATATTAGCATATAACAAACTACCCCAGAACTTGAATGACCTAAAACACCACATATTATATTGTATTTTTTGTGGGCAGGCTTAGCTGAGAGTTTCTGACTCAGGGTCTCTACACAGTGGCAATCAATGTGTCAATCAGGGCTCTCCTGAGGAAGCTCGGCTGCCCGGCTCACTTACGTGGCTTTGGAAAGGCCTTTGAAACCCACTTCCATCCTCGACCACATTGCTATTGGTACAGGTGGCCAAGGACAAGATATACTAACAATGTGGCATCTTACTTTGCCCAGAGCTGGGTTATGAGGGAAATAAGAGAGTAAGAGAGCAAGATGGAAGTCACAGTCTCTCTGACATAGTTTTGCAAGTGACATCCAATCACTCTGCCAAGGTTTTTGTTTGGGTTTGTTTTGTTTTGTTCTTTTTTGTTTTGATAGTCATAAGTTAATAGGTCCAACCCACACTCAAGGGGAAGAGATTACACATGGCATGGGTGGGATACACACAGACAGAAATTATGAGAGCCTGTTCAGAGACTGCTTATCATGGCATATATGTATTTTGCTTTGAGAGTAAAAATTTTTAATTCCACTTAAAAATCTTGTGTACTCAGTGGTCCACAATTTTTAAAAATTCTTTGAGCCAATTTTTAAACATTTTTATTTTTATTAGTACACATTTATGATTCATAATGCTTACAGTACACAATGTTTACATTCCTCGTGTGGAGTTGGTAAAATATAATTCCTTTAAGCATTTAGCATTTTTCTGAGAATTTATCTGATTCATGCAGGTCTTCAAGTTCATTAATATATATTCATACATAATAATCTTTAAGAATTTATAAACAACATTGTGTCTGTACTATTTCTCCTTTTTATTATGCATTCTGTATATTTGCATCTTTTTTCTTTTCCCATTATACCTGTTTTAGTATTCTTTTATATAATCTGGTTTCTGTTTCATTAATCTCTCTTGACATTTTCCCTCTTCAGTCTTCATAATTTCTGTGTTTAATTGGTTTCCAATTACAGTGTTTCTTTGTGCTTGTTCCATTGCTCTTTCCAAACTCTTGAGTTGATCAGTGTTAAAGACAAAACCAGAACAAAACTAATTTTATAGATCTTAATTGGCTTTATTTGTGATTGCAGAATCTGTCACCAAATGGAATGAAAATGGTTCAAAATGCCTGTCTCTCTACACTCCCACAGCATCCCCTGCCCACATGAGCAGGTTATATTTATACTCAGAGATAAGAAAATGTGATACAGAAAGTAGAAGTGAGGTATGGTGACAGCCCAACTGGTTACCACTTGCAACTGTCTTAGTTGAACATGGTTTGAACAGCTGTCTGCTTGTCACTGGCTAGGGCTACTCATCACCATAGTAGGTTACAGTCTGCTTACACATTACGAGCTTGTGTCTAGATGTTGCCCCAAAGCCTCATGTGGTCATAGGTGGGGCTTCTCAGAGGTGGCTGAATCTAAGGTGCCTGATGTTGACATTAAATTGTATGATGCTGAAATTAAGGGTGTGTGATTATTAAATTAGTCCGCTGATTGGTTTAGCATACTTCTGGGTGTGGATAATGGGAAGGTCCACCCTGAGTGTGGGTGGCACCACCCCAAAGAGCAGATAGCCTGGAAGGGCTAAAAGGGAGAAGAAGGCTGCTGCTGCTGCTGCTGCTTTGCTACCTTGCTCCTTTGCTGCTTTCTGCCCACCATGACCTGTTTCTCTTCTGTGATGTGGCTGTGTCATGCCACCCTGTCTTGGAGCCAGCCAAGTGTAAACTGAAACTTCTGCAAACTGTGAGCTGAAATAAACCTTTTCTTCCATAACTTTGGGTGTTGGGTATTTTGTCTCAGTATGGAGAAAAGTAACTAAGACACACATGAAGTGAGGTTGCAGTTCTCTCTGTACTGAGGAAACTTTAAGCCCAAACTTACTAGTTAGCTTGTAATTTCTAACATTTTAAAATTTCCTGTTAAGCAGTTAAAGCTGTAATTTTACCTAATATTACTTCTTTAGCTGTTCCACATGTTTGACATGCAGGGTTTTCATTATTTCTGAATTATATGCATGTATTATTTTACATCCTTTTAAAACCAAGACTTACTTAGAAAGGTGCTTCTGGAATGATGACAGGAAGGCCAGATTCAGTCCCAGCTCTGTTACAAACTACCTGAGTGACGTGAAGAGAGTCACTGGCTTGGGTAGGTCAAGTTCTCTCCTTTAGGTCTATCTAAGACACTGAGATATAGTATTAGGATGCTTCTTTTTGTGTAGTCTTTTATTTTTCTGATTTCTAAGTTTGTTTCAGAAAGTAGACCATGGATAATTTATGTACAACTTTGCTACAATTCGGAAGGAAAATTAAGAGAATTCAGACTATATCTAAGGCCCTTTTAAGTGCTTTAAAAATCTGTGTTAGCCTATATGAACAATCCTAATAACCTAGACAAGTAGTCCCCAAACCTTTCTGTGCACCAGAATCACCTGTGAGCATTTGTTAAAAAAGCAGGTTCATGTTAAATGTACAGTCTCATTGGTTTTCAAAAAGAGCCCTTGAGAAACCCATGTGCAGTTAGCTGAGCACTAAGCAAAACTCTGACCTTGGGGAATGTGGCCTTGCCAGTCACACAATGGACAGCACAAGGGCATTGCTTACATCACTGTTTGAATTGTTTTGGAAGTAGGTTGTGGAGTCCCCATGCTGAACTTGGGAAAGATCCTCTCCTGCCTGAGCGTTAGTTGCTTTGCTACAAATGAAGGCTTGAATTCTTTTGCAATCTGGACATGTACAGAGCCCAGCTTCAGAATTTCCTTGTACCAAAACCTACCCTTTTAGGACAGGAGGTGACATTTTCATATCCTGTATTCTCTATGCATGGTTCTTAAAACCATTCTGAACCATTCCTGCCTGGAAAGAAAAAAAATTGGTAATTATACTTATTCTAAAGGAGATGTTTATGTTTTCAAAGAGGCTTACAGGCATGGGTACTGTTTAACGCAAAGATACGTATTACTGAAAAAATTAAATACTTGTTTGGCTCATCTGTGAGATATTGGGAGATGGAAGGTCTTGTAAGACATAATCCTTAAAAGACCACCCCTACTCCCTGTAGATGAGGAAGGTCTTACTAGTATGTTAACCTTGTCTTGCATCATTAACTAATTTGTTCAGGTATCATTAGCTCATTCATTCAGGTATTCAAGCTAAACGACTCCTATTTTCAGGGAGTTTAAAGTCCAAGGATAAGACAACTATTGAAAGCATAAAGAGACATGAGAGGTGGGATGAAAATACCATGGGGCACTGGAAGGAACTGTGGAGAAGCTGACAGTGGACTTCAGTATGCAGAGTGTGGAGAGGGCTTCAGGTGGGAAGAGTGGAAAGAGACCCAAGGACTAGCAGGTTTACAAAGGTGAGAGTGTCAGACAGGAACTGGTTGGCTGTCATGTTTTAAAAGATGTCAGCTGGATGGTGCTCAAGGGAGACCATCTGCCCTGCATGTTCAGAGGATCTATGCCTTTTCAGAGTCTTTCTTCTAGTCTCTTCCTGTAATAAAGTTAAACACAATCACTGATGTCCATATATTACTTTCCTCCTCTTGTGAATAGACTTAATTATTCCTTTGAGGAGTCTATGATTCCCAAGTCATTAAATAATTAGTGACCTAAATAAGCACTGTTTTAAGACTCATTTGCTACTTCTTAGACTATAAAATAAGAGATGCTCAATTTTCTAATACTGACAAATCTTAGGGAAAGGAACAAGTTAATCCTGTGAAGGATATCACTGCGTCGTAAGTCATTGCTGCAGCAGGTAAGGATCTTAACAGCAGTGATGTTCCTGCACTCTGACTGGGGTGTTGGGGAGGAAACACATGGATGTAGGGAGGTCTGAGCACCTAATCATAGTCCAAACTAGTCTGGTCTCTGACTTGGGGCAATTAGTCCAACTCTGCAACCCAGATCCTTTCACAGGAGCTGACTCAGAAACATGAAAGCTTGCATCAATATGGCCTGTTCTTCCCATTATTTCACACAAACTGGATGGTAAAGAGTAATCAGAAAAGCCTTGTAGCACCAGATGCTAGGAGAACACAGAAGAATCTTCTATGGAAATTAAGAAAATACAGACTGTGGCATCCCACCCAGATACATCCAATTAGAATATTCCGGAGTGGGATCAAGGAATGTTTTCTTGTTTTAGGCTCTCAGTGTGATGACTATCTCTGATTAAGAACCACTGCACTATCTTTATACAGAATGTTTGGCTTAATTCAATGGACTGTGTCTCCCCCACCTCTCCTCAGTCAACCCAGCGTGTCAACACAGCATGTCGGAGACTGAGATCTGTGGTTTCTCCAGGATTGCTCTCAGTTCATATGTCTGGCCAACCCATCCTTATTTCCTGAGGATTGCAGTACTTAGGAAGGTTGCATTCAACCTATTTCCTGCATGGCCTCAGCTGATGGTCTTGTCTGCGGAAGGATAATGTTGTTGGTTTCCAGGATGAAATCCTGGGTACAGCACTCTGTCCTTGAACATCAAGAAAGCGGAAATTTCCTTTCTGACTAACAGCCGGTAGAGGGCTTGCATGTGGTCCTTAGGCAGCAGCTTCCAGAGCCTCCAGAAGCCTGCAGTGCCGCCTGCTGGGAGAATATTTTAGTTCATGCTATTTTACTAATTTGACTGTTACCAGAATACTTCTAAGCTCACCAAAAATGCAAAAGCCATCAGTCACTCAATTTGTGCCCATATGTTGTAGACAAACAGAGGCAGTGTATAAAGGGGGGTTATACCAATAGGAACTAGGGAGGAGAGGGTTGGGAAGAGGGAAATAGGAAGGAAAAATGGACTATTGCACTGGAGCCAGGCAATCCCATCCTGAATGTTCTATCTCTAAGGTCAGTGCTCAGCTGAACAGCTTTTGAGTGCCTAGCCTATACTATACAGAAAAATATATGCTCACTTACAGGGAACAGTACAAGCAAGGCCCCACGGACCAGGTCCACAATGAATTAAGTGTTACATGATATGTGAGCAACAAGTTCTAAACCAATTAAAACAGCTCTCAACTCAATAAGTCTTGCTTAAAATAACTGTCAGGAAGGTATACAGCCCTAGGAATAACTTCAAAGAGGAGGAAAATGGAGAGACTCTGACAAGTTTTAAAGAAAGAGAAAAAAAGAAAGAAAGAAAAAAGAAAGAAAGAAAGAAAGAAAGAAAGAAAGAAAGAAAGAAAGAGAGAGAACTATTTCCAGGTAGGAGGGTTATGGGTGTGGCCTAGGAAGTAATAACAGCTGTTTTCCATCTAGGAAAATATTAATCTTGGTATAAGCTAGAAACCTTAAATAAAACACAAATAAATATCCTGAGTATTTTAATCGGCTGGTTTCAGGTTCTATGAACACAGATAGATATTAATGTGGGATCTCAGGCTATCAGGCACCCATACCTATACAAATGTCACCAAGCAAAGGTTTCTTGACAATGACAAAGCTATATACAGGTATAGGTATAGAGAAACACTTACTTCTTCATCCATATGCAGTAAAGTCACCCATTCTGTTCATTCTTTTCAATAGTATAGGTTTCTTAAATATCACAATCATAAACTTACTAAAGACAAAGTCGATAATGACATTAAGTACAAAGGGAATTAGGGAAGGGAATGTGTTAAAAAATTTTCGAAACAAAAGCTTGTGAGTTTTCAATTGCACGTCAAGAAACCTTGAAGGCCTTTAGCGATTATTCAAAGACTTCAAAGCCTCCCAGAGGAAGTGTTATTTAGAAAAAGAGTCAGAGGTCAAGAGTCCTTTAAAGCTACTGTTCTCTGTTTTGCTTCCCCACCTGAAACAGTTCAGAAGGTTCTGGAACTTTTTTCTAAAGCTTTCTTCAGCATCACGACTTAAGGTAGTCCTATGGCCATAACAGTTCTTTTTGTTGAAAGAAAAGTTAAGAATAGACTTCTGAAAACAGTTTTAAAGGTTGAATTGATATATAATGTACTTATTTTCTTCTGGGTCACTCTAGACCTAAACAGTTCCAAAAGTCAGTGTGAACATGAGATTTGAAGTCAGGGAGACTTGAGTTCCACTTCTAATTCTGCTGTTTATCAGCGCACTTACCTTCTCTGAATGCCGGCTTCCTTGGGTATCAAATGTGCCTGCCTCGTCCCTATGACCTCATGCTCCTTCAAGGTCCCTTTTCCTGTGCATCTACCTGTGATGTCTCTCTAGCCACATGGGCCTTTGAAGGCTAAAATTGTATCAAAGCTACTGAAGGTATAATAAGGTGTTATGGTTCGTGTCTGCATGTCCCTCTAAAGCCTCATGTGGTCATGGAGGGCAGGCTTTTTGGAGGCAGCTGACTCTAGAGTATGTGATTGATTCATGGTCTGATGCCAGGATTAACAGTGAGTACTACACCTTCCCTAGGGCAGATATCCTGCATACAATGTAAGAGACAGAAAGCGATTTGTCTCTCTATTTTGTTCTTGTTGCTTTTGCTATCTTCTTCCACTGTGAACTGTTGCCTCTCTGCCATGTGCCACCCTGCCATGGAGCCATCCAATTATGAACTGAAACCCTTACTAGCTGTGAGCTAAATAAACCTTTCCCTTTTTAACTTTGGGTGTCAGGTATTTTGTCTCATCAACAAGAGAAAAGTAACTAAGACCTAAGGGATGGTTGAAAGGGAACTCAGGTTTAAATACCCATTCCCGAAATGGTCCCCACGTGTAGAAATTTTGTTTTGTCTGAAATTCAGCTGCAGCAGCTCATTCCCTCTGCTCTGAGAGCATGGTCTTCCAGAACACACTCTTACATAGCGCTCCTTCTAGAGAAGCCACGCCCTGAGTCATAAAATAACAGCTCTGTGATAAGAGCAGGTCATAGTTTTTTGCACTCTTATCTTATGCCAAGCAGAGTGCTGAGCCCCGAGGTACATCACCTCATTTAATTCTAACATGTTTTCAGCCGGGTACAATGAGCTCCATTTTTAACATAAGGAGACAGCTTTGGGGAGATTAAGAAACGTCCTCAAAGCCATATAATCCTTACATTGTGGAACTGGGCTCATCTGTGTACAAAGCACACTTGGTGCTTGTGCTGGGTCATTTTAGCACCTTCTCCTCTGTGGCAATATCATGTTTAGCAATACAAAATGAAACACACAGTAATAATAGCCAGAAAAGAAACAAAGGTGGAGAAAATTGTTTCCTATTATTATCCCCTATATTTATATATGCCAATAAAGTTTTAAAATTGATAAAATATGAAATAAATACTATGGCACACAAAAAGAAAAAAGTAATAAACTAATAGTAATTATGTTAGTGAACTTTTAATGGGAGAACCAACTCATACATAATGCTAAAGTTAAATAATAACCAGGGAAATAGCAATTTTTAAAGTGAGGCATAAATGTTAACTTTAAGGATATTACTCATATTCAGTGTGCTAGTTTCCTAAGGCTGCCATAACATACTACCCACAGCTAGGTGGATTACAACTGTGGAAGCTTGCTTTTTGATGGTCCTGCTGGGCCAAAGTCCACAATGCAGTGTGGGCAGGGCTACGCTCTTTCTGAGGTCCTTAGAGAGAAACCTTCCTCACCTCTCCCTCCCTTCTGGTGGAGGCTGTCGATTCCTGGTGCTCCTTGGCTGCAGCTGTGGCACTCCAGCCCCTGCCTCTTTTGTCACCTGGTGTTCTCTGTGTGTCTGTGGCAGTTTCTGCCTATGTGTGTCTCTCTCCTCTTCCTTCAAGTGTGTCTCCTCTTCCAGTCATATCAGATTCAGGACCCACCCTCCCCCAGTATGACCTCATCGTCATGTAACTAATTATGTCCACAGTGGCCCTATGACCAGACAAAGTCACATTCTAAGGTACCAGAGGTTTGGCATAGCTTTTGTGGCTGGGGGGGACTGTAATTCAACCCAAAACATCCAATAAAATATTTTGTGCACCATGGGAACTAAAATTTATACTTATCTAACAAAGATAGCGCCTTGCATTTCATATTCTGTTTCATTATTAAATTAAAAGAAAAACTAAAATCTCCAAGTAGCCACTTGGACAGTGACAGAAGGCTGCACATTCTATAGCTTTGTCTTTACAGTTCCTCTGCTGTCTTTATTTCAGATCTACTGTTTAAACTCAAGTGTTGCTAGCAGGGTTGGGGACACCAGCTGAACCTCGAGTAAATGCAAGTCATTCTACCCAGTCATGAACTCACTCCCTGAACGAAAGCAGAGGGATGCATCCTCATGTACCATTGGTACAGAGGCCAGAGAAGCACAGGACACAGGTTACATTTGACTTTCAGGGGAACAACTTTTTTTCAGTACTGAAAACTGAACCCAGGTTCTGTGCAATAACCTACATCCCCAAGCCTTTTAAAAAAATTCTTTTGAGACAACAGCTTGCAAAATTGCTCAGGCTGGGTTTGATACTTGTGATCCTCCTGCCTCAACCTCCCAGAGAGCTAGGATTATAGGTGTACACCACCAAATCCAGTTAACAACAATTTATAAAAAAAAAAAAGTGTCCAAATCACCATGAGACATATTTATGCTATAAATTATTCATTGTTTACCTGGAATTTGAATTTAACTGAGCATCTTGTATTTTTTTTTGATAGTTCAGCAACCTTAACTGGAAGATTCCTGAATTAACTTTCTTGCTAAAGGCTGTGAAAAAAATAGTTCTAAATTGAAACTTTCATATATATCATTATAATTCAATAGTAACTATAATAACTGTTTGGACTTTCAGGGAAAAGCATTTTATTACTAATATTATTTAAGACAGCTGAACACAGTGATCATAAAAACCCATCTAACTTTTAGTCAGTTTTATAATTGTTTTAAAATTCTCTGCAGATGATACACTCTTTTATTGTGTGCACACAAAGCTGTCTGCACCCACTGCCCTGTTCTCGGTCCCCACTGACCATGCACATTAAAAACCTCACGAAACAAATTGTTTTACAGTTTTGAAAGCTTTCTCTCTACATTATTTAGTTTGATTCTTGCAACAGCCTTGGTCTCTAGCACAGAGCTTTATTCATGTTTACCTATTGTATTTTAGTTCTTTCTACCATGAAGTATTAAGGCACATTGTGAAAGTACGTTCTTGATGGTGTAAGGGCTGGGGAAAGACAGGAGAGCAGGTAACAGAGAATATCAAAAGCAAAGAGAAAGGAAAGAGTGTTGTGGCCCAAGGTACTTTCTTATTCCCTATGTCAATACACATCTATATGTATACTGCAAAAGTCATTATATATATATATATATATATATATATATATATATATATCACAAAAACAAATGGAGGAACATGTACATCTCTGAATTCCAATCTAAATAGAGTAGTGCATATTTTTTCTCCCCATGTTAATTTACAGATTTAATACAATTTCAGAGCTGGCAGGGACACTATTAAGCAGACTGTCTCCCCCATCAGAAGTGGGTTTATAAATCACTGCAACCCTTTGGAAAGCAAGTCAGCAATATGCGTAAAGAATCATGAAAATATTAAAGCCTTCCAGCCCATGATTCTACTCCTAGGAACCTATCCTAAAGAAATAATCCCAAAAAGGAGAAAAACTGTATGTTCATTTATGTTCATTGCACCACATATAACAACAAAAAATTGGAAGTAATTTAAACCCTAACTAATGGAGCATAGTTATGGAAAACCACAAAAGAAATACTATGCAGATATTAAAATTATTGCACAAGAAATAATGTTAAGAAACCAAGCACTACACAAGGCTCTGCTGTTACAACTAGTAAAAAGCTTAGAAGCAAATATTAAACTCTACACTTTATGAGTTAGGATGGTACGTGACTTTTTCTCCTTTCTAAACATTCTGCCATTTTCCTGTTACAAGAAAGTAAAAGTAACCATAAAAGACTTATAAAAGTCTATTTTTACCTTTTTGTGACACAACTAACTACATGACCGTGAAATGTAAGTTTTAGGCTGCTACATATCCCTGTCCACCCTTGACATTTTTCCTTAGTTACAGGTGCAGCGCCTTAGAAGATAAAAGCATTTCTGGCATAATAATATCAGAAACCAAATGGATTAATTGATCACAAACCCTGTGTCTCCAGGCAGCCACTGTATATAACAGATCAGGTCACACAGTACCCTCTGTAAGTCAAGCCACAGGTTCCTTCCAGGATGGGGACAGTGGGGGACAGGGTACACAAACAAGGCTCAGGGGATCTGAGGTTGTTGTATCCCGAAAGGACACTGTATGAGGAGGTTCCACAGAAGAAGCCTAAGTCAGATAAAGACCAGGTTTTCAATCCTTCACTGCAATGATGTCTCCATTGGGACATTGGCTCAAGGTCCAATTGAACTATGTGCATTTCTAGAAGCCATCTTGAATACCCGTTGGAACAAAATGATTAGCTGCACAAATAAAACAGCTTGGTGAAAGGATCAACCAGAAGAATCTGCTCTGACGTAGCACCACCAAAAGCGTTCTTGGGCAGTCGTGGTTGATTAAACTCTTAGATGCAGTGCCCTCCTGGAGTCCAGCATGTGGCTGTGGAGATTTGGAGGGAAAAGAGGATAGGCAGGTGGGTACATGTGGGTACATCAAGACATGAATAAGTAAAGTCCAGAGTTCTACTGGGCAATGAAGGAGAAAATGATAAGAAAAGGGACAAGACATTGTAGGACTGCGAGAGATATCAAAATGAAAAATTACATGCCAAGGAAGACAGCTGCGTGGTGGCCCACAGAACACATAAGACATTACAGCACCACTGTGAAATAGAATTTGGGTTCAGGTTTATATTCCTACTTTCTATTTGTGGTCCTAGGAAACCCCGTTTCAATTCAATTGCAGACATGTCTTGTTCTTTTTTATTTATCCAAATTTCAGTCCCATCTTCTAGCACAGCCCTGTACTCAGGTTGTCATTTCTTTGAAGGAGACAGGTGATGTATGAGCACAGCTAACTCAGGGTCTTCTGCATGCTGAAGTTTGCCACCCTGCCTGCTTTAGAGCCCATCAATCTTGGCCTGGGCTGGCACCTTCAGCCTCTATTGTTAGGTCATGGAATATGGCTTTGGTTCAGGTTCGAAAATTATTTGAAAGCTTAAACAGATGCTGAAATTATTCTGTTCTTCATTGCTTGAATGATGAAGTAACATATTATTCCTGAAGGGTATGGCCTGGGTTTTTATTACTATGCAGATAAGCTAAGGTTATTTCACTCTGCTGTCAAGAAAGAAGCTATGCTCTTTTCCAACAGTTCACACGATGCTGGGATGGGAACATCATTGAATTTTTTCACAGCAAATTGAAGGCCAGATGGGAATTTCTGCATCAATCCATCAATATCTAGTGGGAATCAACTTAATGCAAGGCATTGTGCTAGATAAAGCAAGTTAAAAAAGATGTATGACACAGCCCTACTTTCTGGATGCTCAAAATGAGCATCATATAAAATGCACCAGAGTTCAAAAACAGTGTAAGAAGGCAATGTAAACAATTTACAGCTAGACTGGGAGAGTCATTTGTTTATATTGATTGCAAGCCCTGTCTGATTCCCATCCAGCCCCCATGACCATCTATGACCTCATCTTCTCCTTTTCTCTTCTTCATTCTACTCCTTCCACTGTGGTCATTTCCTTGGTGCCCGAACATATAGGACACACTATCACATACGGCCTTCTGTTCTGGCTCCCCCCACTGTCTGCAGCGCTCTTCCTGGAAGTCCAAATGCCTTGTTTCCTCACTTTCTTAGGCTTTTCCACATTTCATGCTCAGAAAGAGGCCTCTCATAATCACATTTGAACCCCCTTTGCTAGATGCACTCCCTTCCTTGTTTTTGTCCATAGCACCTACTCTTCTATAACATAATATATGGCTTGTCCATATTGCTTATAATCCTGCTCCCCTGCTAGATTATAAGTTCCATGAGGGCAGGGACTTTGTCTGCTTTGTTATTGATACATCTCCAGAGTCTAGGATGGTTCTCAATACATGTAGGCATTCCTCAATATTTACCAAATGATCAAACCACCTCCTGTAATCCTCATGCCACATTAGGTATTTTGTAGGAGTCATGTACATGAACACTCTCTGAAAACCAATGAGGTAGGTATTATTCAAAAGATTAAAAATGGTTGTCCTTTAGCCCATGATCATGTTTTGGAGTTTTCATAATGGCAAGGTTTGTTGGACATTTCCTAAGCCCTTCACAGGGTACTGTTTGTCACTATGATAAAATGGTCTGGACAAGGACAAATGGCCTTTGACCTTATGACTCAAAAATACTTTTTGAAACTGCCAATGTCTTCATTTACAGTGAGAAGGGAAACTGTCCCAAGAATAGGCATAAATACACATGCTGAGTATATTCTATTTGGTGGATTCAGACCCCCACAGAAAGCCAAACCATCAGCAGAATCTCTACATATGTCTGGCACTCGGTTGGCAACCAGCTCAGGTCTGGAAAACAGCAGCCAGTCCTGCTCCCTGCACACTCCAACCACCATTGAGGACATTTCTTGCTGCAGGTAGGCAGCACAGGCTGGGAAAAGCAGCAGCCAGCCCTGCACCAGCACACTCAATGGCCACCTGTACCAGCACTGGCCAGGAGAACCAAACAATTATGCTTAGGAGGAATTGTAGCCAACATGGGAAGTGCCTGGGGCCCATTATGCGCTTGTCCAGGAGAACCCAGGAATATGTCAAGACGAAGAAGCAAAAGGCAGTCTCTGGCCTCCAACCCAAGCAGAACAGGTCCAGGAGATGTAAACATGGAAGAGATCAGGAGTCGCACACCTGAAGTTTCTGAAGTGATGGCAACTGAAGTAAAGAAACAACTTCATAAAGCTATAAAAGAAATTAAAACAGAAATACTATCTCAGGTAAAAGAAGAAATGAAAAGCATAATAAAAGAATTGCTAAGCACTTCTCAGGAAGACTTAGATAAAAAAAATAGAGAAGCACAGGAAAATGAGGGAAACCATGAATGAACAGTATAAGAGAGATTTAGAATGCATGAAACAGATTCAAAGAGATATCCAGGAAATTAAAAACTCCATTGAAAGCTGTCGAAACCATTTGAAAGAAACTGAAGATAGACTTTCAGACCATGAAGACAGGTGTGCAACTTGCGACTGTGAAAGGAAAGATCTCTTAAAAATAACAAGGAACCAGGAAATAACAATTCAATGGCTGCAAGACCATTCAAAGAAAAATAACTTAAGAATAATAGGTGTCAGTGAAAAAGCAAGGCTCAACACAAGTAACATTAAAATTTTATTTACAGAAATCATAGTAGAAAACTTCCAAAACATGGGAAAAGGACATGATATTCAGATAAATGAGGCATACAGGGCTCCAGCTAGCCATAACCAAAATAAATCTACACCCAGACATATAATAATCAATATTCCAGAAATTCAACTCAAGAACAGAATATTAAAAGCTGTTAGAGAAAAGAAACAGATCACCTATCAAGGAAAACCCATCAGAATCATGACAGACTTCTCAACACAAACCACCAAGTCAAGAAGAGGCTGGAGTGAAGTATTGCAAGTCCTGAAAGAAAAAAACTTCCAACCCAGACTGATGTACCCTGCAAAACTGTCTTTCAAGATCAATGGAGAAACAAGATACTTCCATGACAAAGAACAACTGAAGTAATTCATGACTACCAAGCCAACCCTATGAAGAATACTGGAGGACATTCTAGAGAGAGATAGAAAAGACCATGGTTCCATGAACAGCAGCAGAGGAGGATCACCAAGCAGGACAGACAATAGAATGGAGGGGAAAAGTACACAGCCAATGGCAGGAAAATAGCATGGCAGAAATGAGCCAGTGCATGTTGGCTATAACTATTAATGTAGATGGTCTCAATTCACCAATAAAAAGAAACACAGAGTGGATCAGGAGATAGGATCTATCAATATGCTTTATTCAAGAAACACATTTAACTCAAAAGGAAATTCAGACTAAAAGTCAAAGGAAAAGAACATTGCACTATGTGACAGGGAACCAGAAAAAAGTAAGGGTAGCTTTCCCATCAACTGCAGAGTGGATAAGAAAGACATGACATTTTTATACAAGAGAAAACTACTCAGCTACAAAGGAAGATAATCTCAAGGCTCTTGTAGGTAAATGGATACAACTTGAGATCATGCTCATGGGTAAAATGGTTCAGAGTCATGTGGGTGAACATCATTTTGTCTACCTAGTATAAAAAACTAAAGGAGGTAGTGGGATCCAAAATGCACAATAGATATTGTGAAAGTGAAAGAGGAGGAAATGTCTAAAAAGTGAAGGCAGTGACCACTGTTAATCTGTTATTGTGTTTTGAAACCCATATTGTTTTCATTGTTCTGTTTAGTTTGGTTTTATTCTGTTTTGTTTTGTTTGATTTTATTGTATTTGATGGCAAGGACAGCTATTTTGAAGATAACAAAATGCATTATGGAAGCCATTATTGATTTCCTATCATCTTGTTTCAAAGCCTTGTATTGCTTTTTCATTGTTTTCTTTTGATTGATTTTATTCTATTTTGTTTTGTTTGATTTTACTGTCTGATGGTATAGGCAGCTACTTTGAAGATAACAAGATGCATTATGGTAGCCATTGTTGATTTCCTGCTATCTTGTTTTGAGTCCTGTATTGCTTTCATTGTTTTATTTTGATTGGTTTTATTCTGTTCTGTTTTGTTTGATTTTATTATGGCCGATGGTATGGGCAGTTATTTTGAAGATAACAAGAGGCATTATGGTAGCCATTATTGATTTTTTTAATCTTGTTTTGAAGTCCTGTATCATGTTCATTGTTTTGTTTTGATTGACTCTATTCTGTTTTATTCGTTTTGGTTGTATTCTCTTCAAAATAAAAAAAAATTATAAACAAAACAAAACAAATGTCTGGCACTTGTCTCTCCGTTAGAACTGCCCTATCCAAAGTTCACGTTGCACTCAGCCCAGGTCAAATTTCCCTCTGTCCCAGACAGTTCTTGGAAGGGGAACTGATCTCTCTCTTTTGCTCCTTGGCTTTCTTTTCCCACTCTTGGCCTCCTGCTCTGTGCCCCAAGATACTGAGCTCCACAGCCTACATCCTAGGTTCCTTTGTCCTGTGACTTCCAGACAGAAACAGCTGAATGCACCAGCAGGACAGTTGATAGAGAAAGAGGCAGATATTTTCCCAAACAGCCTGCTTTGGACAGTTGCTATTTTCCAATACAGTCAAACTCATACAAAATCCAGTGAGACCACTCATCCTTCCAAACCAAGAGATGGTACCGGCTTCTCATTGTCCAGTGTCCTTCTTTTTGGTTCTCGTAGCCCTATCACACCTTCATAAATAAGTTCTATTAAACTCTTCGACTAACCCTATAAATGTGCTGTTTATTTTCTGCATTGTCCTGATTAATTCAACATCACTCCCAAGGTTTAGCTTTAGGGATCTCTACTGTCTGTGCTTCAGTGATCAAGCAACTAACACACTCTTCCACTCGTCAACTAGAGCCATTCTAGTGTAACCCCAGCATAGTATTTTTGTGAAGATCAAAATGTCCTTGATCTGCACCATTCAACATAGGAGCCTCCAGCCACACTGCACTACTGAGCACATGAAGCATGATTAGTAAGACTGGGGATTGAATTTTAAAAGTTAATTTTAATTATTTAAATTTAAATACCCCTATATGGCCACCACATTAGATGGTGTAAGCCTAACCACTTAATCAAGTACTGCTGGCCTGGTACTTATTTTCTTTTCAAATGACACTTACATGCCTCACCCATTGTGGGAATAATCTTCCTAATTTCCAAGTTTGGGATGGAAAATTCATTGTAGCCCCTGAAACTTGTAACAATACTATCCAGAGAGGTTAGACAACTAGTCAAGCTGTGCAGAATAGTAGTTTTGAGAGTGAAACCATTGACTTCCTGTAGCCAGAGAGAGACTTAACAGTGTGACACAGGAAAGTATTTCACAGAATTCTGTTTCTGCCCTGGTTCTGTTAGCAAAGTGAACAAAAATTTCCCCCTTCATTCAGATGGCATAAAACTCAGTGACAGGACCATATTGCAACAATAATAGAAAATAATTCATGAAGGAGAGTGGCTTACTGACTGCAAGTAGGGAAGAGGAACAGGACATGCCTAGGCCAGGCATTTTCCTCCTGTTAGAACCAGCTACCTACGAGCATATGCTCTGCACTGTGGGGAGCCTGACCTGACCCAATGGGCAGGTGGTCTAATTGTCAGAAGGCCCTCTACAGCAGACATAAATTGTGGCCAGCATTTATCCCTTATCTGAAATACTTGGGGCTAGAAATGTTTCCAACTTTGGATATTTTTCAAATTTTAGTCTATTTGCACATTCATAATGAGATACGTTGGAGATGGGGGCCCAATATAAGATTCATTTATGCTTTACATACATACCTTATCCATATTGCCTTAAAATATTCTGCAATATTTTTAATAATTTTGTGCATAAAACCAACTTTCATAGTACAGCATTTTCCACTTGTAGAGCTTTCTGAGTTCTGGGAAAATTCAATTTTCTCCCTCTTTGGATTCTATGCCCTCGAGCACCTTTCCAGAACATTCTTGCTTTTGCAATAGGCAGCCAGAGTTTGTTTCTATGGGTTGTTATCAAACTGAGACTTTATCCAATCTTACTGGAAACTAAGAGGCTGGAGATGTGTAGCCAGAATAGCTTTCTTCAGGTCATTTGTGCCTGTCTATCCTCTCTCCTCACAGCTGTGTCTGTGCCTCTTGTTTTTTTTTTTTTTTTTTCCTTTCTGTTTTATCCTCTCATCCTGCCCCTGTCACATCCATGGAATGTGCTCCTTACTGCCAATCATGAATTCCCATCAGCACAGTTTGCGCCACATCACTCTTCTCCTTGCTGGCTCCAAGTGAGGAGTTTTTACACAGCACACACTGCCTTTGTGATCCTTTTGCTCCAGTTCTCCCCACAACCATTCAATACATGAGCTCATTCACCAAGATCATGTGTTCACTAATTCCCATGAAAAGTGGTGTTTAATAGCAAGATACTGTTGTGAATCTGTGTGTTTGGCAAATCTCTAGAATTAAAACCTGTGGGAGAAATCAACAAGAAGTAAGCCCTCCCTGTGAATTGGCACCATGTGTGGGCTGCGAGTGTGGGGGGGAAGACATCAGCTTTTTCCCATGAGTCAGCACCATTCATGGACCCGAGGGGAAGAGAACAAGAAGTCACCAAGAAGCAAGCCCTCCCTGCTGGGGGAAGAGCCAGATGCCAGCCCCTTCCAGAACAGGGACTGGGAAACAAGAAGAACCAACACCACCCCACCCCACCACAGTCCACTTCCATAAGCGACCCTCTGATCCAGAGAAATATAGGCTGCAATGATGGCGTTATAGTTGATATATTGTGTCAACTTGAGAAGTTTAGAAGTTTAACTGAGAGGCTCAGTAGGCAGCCAGCTGTCTCACTTTGTAAATATCCTCATCCTGTGCAAAGGAGGGCAAGGACATTTTGTGAGTGTTACACCCACCCTGAAGATGGGGGGAGGTGGCCTGTGTACAATTTAAGGGTGGAGAAGAGGCTTGGGCTTTTGACCTCTTTTGCTCTGGCTGCTGCCTTGAAGTGTTGCCCCAGTGCCATGCCACCCTGCCTTGGAGCCAGCTGATTATGCACTGAAATCTCCAAAAACTATAAGCTAAATAAACCTTTCCTTGCTTCACTTTGGGTGTCAGATGTTTTGTCCCAACAACGAGAGAAAAGTAACCAAGACAGATGGCTATTGAGGTAGAATATAATTTAATTCTTGTAGGGTTTAGTGTTTCACTGACTTTGCCAGTCTAAAGCCAGTGATCTGATTATTCAGAGGATGGCAATATGTAGTGT